>CM039123.1:39606849-39670251 GCA_022036555.1 Microstegium vimineum
TACATGTTTGAGCATACATGCCTTTGCATTTGTTTATTTGTATTGTTTGACATGTTTCAAAATTCAAATGAGGAATTTGAAAATGGTTTTGCAAAGGGCTTTGAAATAAAAGAAAAAGAAAAAAAAGCAAAACCTCACCCTCTCTGCTTCCAGGCCAGCCCACTTCCCTCCCCTCCTCCTTTCCCCTTGGTCCAACCGGCCACCCAGCCAGCAGGCCGCCCCCGCGGCCCATCTCCTTCCCCCCCCCTTTCTCCCCCTCCCCTCCTTCCCCGCGTTGGGCCCGAGGCCACCAGGCCGAGCAGCCCACCAGCCGCTCCCTCTCCCCCCGCGGCCCACCAGCGTTCCCCCCCCCCACACGCCGGCCACCAGGCCACTCTCCCCTCCCCCCAACCAGCGCAGCCCGGTAGGCCCAGCCGCCCAAGCCCCAAACCCTAGCCTCCCCCCTATAAATATCCCCCCAACCCCACCCCCCTCTTCTCCCCCCCCCCCCCCCGCACGCCGCCACCAACAGGAGGAGCAGCAGCAGCCACCCGCGCGGCGACACGTGGCACTCGACGGGACCCCGCCGTCAGCCCCTCGCGCTTTGCAAAAAGGCCCCCGAGTTTTGGTAAATTTTAATCCGTAGTTCAGTTTTTATTTTAAAAATGCTACCGATATTCTTTTGCTCATAAAATATTCGTTTTAACTCCGTTTTCATCCATTCAAATTGCGTTAGATTCGTAGAGTTTTTATCTACATGTTAAAATCATAATCAATCTGTTTTGAAAACTTTGAAAATATTTATTTATTTAATGCCTTTTAATTTCCATGTTTAATCTTTAAATCTTGTTTAAATCCTATCTTCCACGTTCTAGCTCCGTTTTTATCCAAACCAGTTGTGTTAGCTTCGTAATTTCATGATCTATCTAGTGGTACAGTTTTCATATATGTTAAAGTCTTTTGAAAATAAAGTTCAGATTAATCCTTTTTAGTGAATTAATCTTGTATAGAAAATCATGTCAATTTCATATCTTCTCCGTTTTAGATCCGATTCGTTTTGTTCAAGTTGCGTTGGCTTCGTATCGGCGTAACCTTTTCATTAGTGATCTTTAATACCATGTTAATAGCTCTGTAATTTTATGGTTAACTCCTAAACTTGATTAATAACTATGCAACTTATTATATATATATAATATGATTAGTTCTACTTTTGTTTTCAAGATCCAAATATAACTTTGACTTAATCTAACTTGGGTGTTTCTTTGAAATACCTTATCCATTCTTTTATATAGTTATTAAAATTGGGTAAAAGCCTATAGTTCTCTTTTATAGAAGCAAATCTTCCGTTAGTTGTATCTCGATCATCGTAGCTCCGTTTAGCGTGTTCTTCGCGCCTGTGTGATCGTAGAGATGCGTAGTTTTCTTTTAAAATACTTTTTATTGATTGGTGTATTGTTCTAAATAGATATGTATGTATGCTATGTTTGGTTAGGTGTTTGAGTGGTGTTTGTGATTTTGTCCAATCGGTGAGTGTTACGTTGAAGATCAAGAAGTTGGCTTTCTAGAAGATCGTTTGAAGACTTGAAGAAGGATCTAAGCTTTTAAGGCAAGTATTATATGGGATCTTCCTTGACGTCCTAATCATGATGTTTTTGAATAAAATCATATGCATGTGTCTAATCTTGTTGCCATACGGCTTACCTAGACTTGTTACCTGAACCTTGAAATCCTATGGGTTACTTTTGCATATGGGTAGTTATTGCTAGTGCTCCTCTTTAACAAGGCATGATCTTTAATCTTGATTAACGACTATATGAGATGATAAAGTAAAACTTGACTTTTTAGTAACATGGATTTAGGACCCTATCTGTCAGCAAAAGTTGGGACATACAGTACAACCATGAGGGCTATAATGGCTCTGGCTTTAGTTCAGTATGAGGGTAACTCTCTCGCATGTGGCAGTTCGCGAAAGTTGCCATTGACGAGCGGTTACGGGTTGCGGCTGGAGTGGCGACCGCTGCGTGTGTACCATCGAAGGGCCTTTGAAAGACTTCATAGTGAACCCTGCCGACCTTCCTTGGAAGTGGGTGAAGAGGCTGATCCCTCGGGCAAAAGGGTAAATCACGACTCGTGGGTAAAGTGTACAACCTCTGCAGAGTGTTAAAAACTGATATATCAGCCGTGCTCACGGACACGAGCGGCCCGGAAAACTCACAGACTAATAACGAAAAACTCACAGAAACAATGTTTACATGTTGGTTATTACTTGTGAATCACTTTATCATGTTATTTGTGTTACTTATTCAATTGCTATATGATCATGTGGTTTAATTTGGGGGCTTAAGCATATCAATTAAAAATGCTTATCGCAGTAAACCAGTGTCAACTTTTTGAGCCTCATGAACCCATATATACTTGTTGAGTATGAGATGTACTTACGCTTGTTTTCTTTCTTTTCAATATTTGGATAAAAATCCCGGATGGGTACCAGTTTGCAAGAGTCTCGAGCAGTTAGGCTTGTGATCAACCAGTCAGTTGGTCCCTGTGGAGTGGAGTCTTCGCCTGAAGATCGGAGTGTCCTTCCGTTGTTTGCTCTCTTAAGGTTATCCTTTGACCTTATATGTTATGTACTCAAGTATTGTCTTTTGATATTACCATGTTTTGTGGCTATATGTGAGATTTGACTTCCTGGGCTCACATATAGGGTATATCTGGTTTTGTTCTTAAAACCGGGTGTGACAGTATTATATGTGTGTGATGCTTGAGACCCTTGGATGGTTGTGTGACATGAGTGATACTCTCTTATATATATGTCATGTCACTTGGATAATGTTATTGCTTCCGCGCTAACCTCTGATCTTTTGTTGGCTATAGCATATCCTTTCAAGTACCTACTCTCAATTCCTATCTCTATGTGTGCTTGTCATGGCTTGAATGGTTTAGACATATATATGTCTTTCTTATCACTAACCCATGCCTACTCATTTCAAGTCATGAAACTAAAATCAAACTCACTCATATTCTATACTCGAGTTTGTATTGTCGTCAATCACCTAAAAGGGGAGATTGAAGAATCACGGCCCCATTGGTTTAGGCGATTAACGACAATGCTAGATCACTATGACTAACGTGTGTTTTGCAGAGGCAATATTGATTAAGTTAGGTCATATGTGATGGAAAGTGAATGGGCTTAATGGTATTCATGCCCCAAGATGGAATTAGTTTCGGTGTTCAAAGGATGAAGCTTATGATTGAAGACTAGGATAGTCTTAGTGCCACTAAGGTGTGAGAAGGGCACTAAGTATAGACTAGGGCTTTATTTTCTTTTGACCGTACTATTAAGGGGGGTATGAGATTAGTAGCTTGACCTAGAAGAGTTTGGGAATATTGGTGTATGCACATTTATCACAACTTGTCCTAGATAACCTACAAACAGCCCTTAAGATGGTAGAAGCAAAACCCCTTCAAGAGACTTAGTGAAAAGAGGTGAAGAAGGGGGTCTGAAGAGCTCTAGACTAGTTGCCTTAGAGGCGTCAGACCAATGCAAGTGGTCTGACAGCTTGTCTTAGGCAGACAGCAGAGAAAAGAGCTCCGGACAACCTGTCCGGAGGGCTCCGGACCATAGTTGATTGGTCCGGTGTCCAGTGAGTTGGGAGCAAGCCTGAGAAGAGGCTCCGGACTAGTCCGACGGCTTGGTCCGACAGCTAGTCCGACGCAACACAGAGAGCTCCATTTCGTCGGACAACGCGTCGGACCTCGTCCGACGCCCAACTCCGGACCAATGCAAGTGGTCCGGAGGTCCCTCGAACAGTGCAGTTATAGGTGAATCTGTGAGCTCCGGACCAAGGAAATTGGTCCGACGGACCCGACCCCAGACTGGTCCGACGGTTCGCAGAAAGAGCAAAAAGCACAAAACGGCTAGTTTGGAAGGTGGGGCTATATAGTTGCTCATCTCGTCCAAGTTAGCTCTCTTGGCCATTGTTTCAGCTGAAAAAAGCTTGTGAGAGTTCTTGGAGAGCCAAGGGCCTAGTGAGGAAGAGATTTGTGAGATCCAAAGCTTGTTCTTCCTCCCTAGGGTGATTAGGAGTGACAAGTGTGCATTCATCCACCTTCCTAGCTTTGAGTGGGTTAAGTGAAGGTCTTGTGCTTGTTACTCTTGGTGTTCGACAGCACCTAGACGATTTGATGGTGATCGGAGGAAGGTGATCGCTGAAAGATTGCCGGCACCCATGATTTCACAAACCATAGAATCTACAAGTACAGAAAGCTTGGTTTCGACCAAGCATAGAACAGACACATGCTCCTGGAGCACGAACTCGCGGACAACAGCTCTTCGCGCACGCATGTTGAGTCCTCTAACGTTCCAGATGAAGACATTAGCTGACATGGATCCTGGTTTTGCAACGGGGCAGCAGTCACGGTGCTGCCACTAGCACCGCCCAGGGAAGAGTGCATCCATTGCCTTCCTAGTTGAGGGATCAACGGGCTCCTTGGAGATAGCGTCGTGGAATTCGTCGAAGGAGGCCTCGTGTGGGCACTCAGTGCTGATGTCCAGGCCCAATTTTCTCATCATGATTTTTCTTGCCTGAGCCTTAGGCTTGGCCTCCCTGAAGCTGACCGTCATCAAATGGATCTGTTAGAAGATAGAACCTGACACCAATGAGTGGTGTAAACTGCTAAGAGCTAAGCACATGCAAGAGTGTAGCTTCTTTAGCTCCATTATTAGCAAATGAACTCATGCTTTGACATGGTATTTGACATAATCATTTCCTTTGTATGTGCATGATCTTGTGTTTCTATAGAATAGGAAGGGTATATATATATATATATATATATATATATATATATATATATATATATATATATATATCATAGATTGATGTTTCTGGCCATATAGCACCGTACCGTGAACCCTGGGGGTATTAATCACTCCGATTCACATGGTAGTAGAGCTACATTTATTACCAAGCTTCTCCACGGCACTCCTTGAGATTGCCAGCATCTTTTGCCGTTAACTACTTTTTTTAAAAGAAAAAAAATAGTGCAGACATAAGGACTAATACATCTATGCATACTCACTTCTAGAATACATGCGCATAATCTATGAGCACTTCTAAAATATTAAGACTGTGAAAAGTGTTTGCGATTCAACTTGTGTTATATACTCATCAATAAATAGTATGCATACAAGTACAAGGCATTGCTACTCAACTTTGATCCTAAATCTAAGTTGTGGTGGATCCAGCGACGAGGTCACCACAAACCACACAGATGAGTGGAGTGAGGCGTGCGCACTGAGCTCGCACGTACCCTAATTGGTGGCCAAGGAGCCGTTGATAACAAATTGATTCAAACACATGTTGATATTGACAAGTCAACAATTTATTGTTGATGAACACATTGTTTACCATTGAAAGAATAATTTTATTGTAAGAAAACGGCACCTAACTAGAACCATCTATTATTTGGTGGTTGATTGACAACATGATCATTTGGACTATTCAATCTATTGGATGCAAGGATGGACATGGACAAAAGGCAATGTAAAGATCAAGTGAGACTCCTCAAGGAAGATTATAGAAGATTTGCATGAATTCCAAGACATTAAGAAGAAGAGGCCTAAATGAGAAGACGCGAAGGAACGGAGCCAAACCAGCTCTACTCAGTTTTACCGGATTTCTTCTGTGATGGACCAAGTCGGGCACCAAAGCTTAGCCTCAGGCAAACATAAAGTATTTGTAGAAGGCTTTTCAAGCACCGAAATACACTGTTGGTATCATCGAATAAACACCAGATAAATGGATAGATGCCTTAGAATTATGAAGAAGGTTTCAACATGCATCGGAAAACTCCGGTGACAGATATAATAGAAGGGGGCTTGGAAGAAGGCAATGCGACCCTGGAATTTCTAAAGGATACCGAATTTCTCCACAAATCACTGAAAGAAAGCCCCCCAACAACCCACAGTTGCTAATAGCATAGTACACCTAATGACCACCAGAAATTCGAGTGGGTTCCAAGCACAAAGTTTTTTTAGGTGCTAATGAAATATCAATTGAGCACCAGAAATATTTTGAGAAGGAAAAAACATGCACTTAGGTTCTTACAATTGTACTCTCTGCTGAGCACCTTTTCTTGGATTGTTTGTTCTCAGAGGATTAGTGAAATTTCAATGGAATATATTTCAAGCAAACACAAACAAAATGGAAGCAATCAACCAAATCAGAGATCAATCACATCCCTCCTTTTTTATGGCCACTGCAATCCTAATGTGCTAGTCAATTTGATCAGTAAGAAATGACTACATCTTCAAAGGGATGAACTAAATATTTCCTCAGTGAGGGAGGTTTTTCATAAGGAACTAAAAGTTCTCTCCTTAAGGATTAGAACCAATCTCTCTTAAACTTTTGATCTATGGATCGAAAAGTTCCTAGAATTCCTCCAGGTTGTGTTATATTTTTATTTCTTTTTTGTTCCTTAATTTGTATTTGGAATCTACTGACACTTGTTTTGGGTTTTTTAATAAATTACCTGTAGGGGCTCCCCTCCAGTTCCATAAAAAAGACGATTGAGCTGGGCAGCTGGAGAATAGTGATTATTATGAGCTTTTTATCTATGTGACTCTGAAAAAAATACATATTCCTGGTATGGTTCTATTTTTTAACTTACCTACATGACCCTAAAACAAATTTGCTTTCCTTCTATGGCCTTCCGTTCAATTCAGGCAGTGTTGGATAAATTACCATTTTACCCCTACCAAAAATAAGGTTTCAATAGAAAAATTGTATATTTTTCATACGATCTTGGATGAGGATAATTTTTATATGAAAGTTGTAGCTCTCGACGAGATCTACAACTTTTTTAGTTTTTAGTTTTTTTTAATTTGAGATCCTTAAGTTGGTCAAAAAAAATTAAACAATATTTTCATAGTAGATCAATTGCGTACTTGCATTTGTCGCATTGGAAAAATCATATATTTTTATATGGTGTCAAATGGAGATACTTTATATAGTATCTTTTGATGGGATCTACAACTTTATAGTTGCATATTTTTTCATTCGAGATCATTATGACGCTTAAAAAATAATATGAACTTTCAAACTTTGTTTATTATTTTTTTTAGAAACTTTAGAAAACTAAAAACTAGAAAGTTGTAGATTTTATCGAGAACTATTTTTTTATAAAAATCATCTTCATCCAAGATCGTATGAAATAGATATAATTTTTCTATTGAAATCTTGTTTTTCTCTATGGGTAAAATTACTATTTTACCTATCATTTAATACCGTGAGGAGCCTAAATCGGATGGGAGACCATAGACGGAAGAAATTTTCATTTCCATACAGGTAAGTTAAAGAAATAGAGTCATATAAGAAATATGTATTTTTTTAGACCATACAGATAAATATCTCTGTTATTATTACTCTTTGGGCTTTCTTTTTTTATTGGGCCGCTCGTATTGATCACTTAATGGGCCAGTTGGCCAGCGTTGGCAGCGCCTCCCAGTGCGTCTGATAGGTCGCCTGGAACCGGCTCCTCTGGCATTGCACGTCACGATGCGTCCATTCAACAACTTTCTGCAATATTTTATAGCTAAAAACAGGAAAACAACGTGCTGTAACATCTTTTGTTTCTATGTTTATTTTTCTCAATACAATTATCATCTGTTCCCTAAACAAAATTTTAGTAGGAAAGGTGCATCAAGATATGTCGCACGATTACTGTTATATCCTCAGAAAGACGTATGAAGAACATAAATGGTTTTTAAGAAGATTGCAAATGCACAAAAAAAGACACACACCCATAAATTTGAGTATGTACCCTCTCCATCCGACTATTGGATGTTGGTGTGGTGTTGCACCTTAGAATATTCTTTGTACACTGATCCTGTGAACCCAAACATACCAAACATAAAGATCCTGTGTTTGATGAGCAGCTAGAAAAAGCCTTTATGTTTGGGTTCACAGGATCAGTGTACAAAAAATATTCTAAGGCGAAGAAGCATGCAATTGCCTTCCTACAATTGTGTACTCTGTGTTCTTGATACTGAAGAAACATTACAGATCCTTTTCCTTCACTGTCCTTTTGCAAAAAAAAGGTGTTGGGAAATCATCAACTTGCACTTGCCTCTAAATGCTGAGTTTCCTGACATTATTGTTATTGAAAATGAGAGACAATCTCCAATCCCAGTTCTTCATGCTAGCTATCATTCTTCTTTGCTGGGCCATCTAGACTTTTTTTTTGAAGGATGGGCCATCTAGACTTCAAGGAATGACCTCATTTTCAAAGCAATTCAAGCGACCCCTCAAGTCTGCAAAGGGATTTTTCTCAAGAAGATTAAGCTTCTCTCCAACAGAGTTAATAGTAGAAAAGCACAAGCCTTTGATCAATGGAGTTCCTCTAGCTTAAGTGTCAGGATTAGGCTCATCTTTTTTTTTCTTGAACTACAGCTGGTTCCCCGTCTTTGTACTGCATTCTGTCGTTTTACCTTTTTACTATTATTAAAAATAAATTTTCACTGTAAGTCATGAAACCATTATATTATATATGCCATGTGTTGCCGGTGACGTTACTGTGTGTTCGCCACACCTTAACTTTATTTCGTCTTCCACCACTGGTTGACTCCATGCATGCTGCTCATTCATAGACAGCAATTCGTCAATTGCCAAATTGAAAATGACGAGAAAGTTAGCTCTGCTTCCTTGCACGCAATACACAGACGAATTGAATCACGCGCATTTTTCCATCTCACTCTCACTAGATTTTTCCAACTCCGTCCCACAACTCTCAGCAATCACTCTACCTATCTACAAATCCCCGGACCCGGGCATACAGTATAGTGCACACGGACAGTAGTCAGCTCACCAATGCCATCCATCTCTTTCAGCCGGTGACTCGTGCGCCAACTTTCTTTCGCCGCTTGGCAAAAGGGAGGCAACCCCTACCTAAATCTAGAACCAATTTGATGTGAACTCGAGCTCAAGCTTAGAGTCGCCGAAGTCGTCAATAAACAATGTTCCAGGGCCTCTGGATTCCGGCTCCTGCTCACCTACACGGGCCGCTCCTCTCAGCTTTCCTCCCGCCTTCGCTCACCTACTAACAAGTGTAAAATCACGTAAGATCACCACGGCCGTACCGGTTGGTGCTCGCCATCAGCGGAGATCGATGCTGGTGATCTATGCTAGATTCAGCTCGTTGCGTCCGGTCATCTCTGGTTCTTTCAGGTTTCCCCATCTTCTAACTCCTTGGTGAGCTTGACGCTCATCTCTAGTGCAGCTGGTTCGTTCGTTCAGTTACTGAAACACGAAAGTCGTTACTCTACGGTAAACCTGTACATAATGACTCTACACGTACACGTGTCTACACTGAAGGAATTTTTTTCCCCTACACTTGGAGCACACACGGCGGCACGAATTTTTCGGATACGATGGACGAATCAGATATTATTGATTGATTGACTAGGGCATGCAAGCAGGAACGTGCTAGACGCCTTGGCGAACAAAAGGTTTCGTACTACCAAAGATCCTGCGATCCAGCAGGTACAGCTTACTACATTTACTACTGCACTGCACACACTCTAACATCGTGCCAGAAAGCCAGACGTGTAGTAACTGTGTGCGTACACACTAGTACTACACTACACAGCCATGTGCGTACGTAGAACGCTGCAAATGCGCGCAGCCATGTACGCTCACAAAATTCCTCTCCGAAAATACGCTGACGTACGGAACGGGAGTATGCATTTGCATTGTGGCTGAGTGGTGTACGGGGTACCTGAGAACCCGTATTTGGGGCCCGTACATATATAGACCCCCGACGGCGGTGTGCGGACGGCGGACCATTGTGGCATTGCCCAACGCCGGCCGTTTGGCTGCTGCTGCTGCTCTCGCATAATTTCTGTTGCCGCGGCCTATAGCCGCGCGCGGTGGTGGTGGTGCACTCCGCCGCACACCGGCTTGTCTGCGATGAAATGAAAGCAGACTGCATGCAGTTGGGGCCTTGGGGACACCGAGGACAGCCGAAAAGGCTGGATCGGAGCGTATGCGCGTGTGAATACCGTCAGAAATTCAGAACGTGTGGCCACAGGAAAAAAAACACACCATACAGCACTCCTCCGTACTAAAAAAAACTTAGAAAACGACACTGTCTCTAAAGTGTAACTTTGACAGCTTATTTTTTGAAAAATATTTATTGAAATATAATATATGTATATTTTTATGAAAGTACTTTTTAAGATAAATTTATTGATATGATTTTCACATTTTCAAACTCTTAAAATTTATTCATAATTTATATTCCTAATTTTTTTTTTACTAAAACCGTGTACAAGATTTTTTTAGTACCGAGGGAGTACTTTTATCTACCGTCTGTTGTATATACTGTATGGCTACTACCTTGAAAGAGTCTTGTCCGATGGGGAACCTAGGCACATACTCCCTCGGTTCCAAAAAAGACGACGTTATGGGAATACGTGCTGGTCAAACTTTCTCAATTTTAATTAAGTTTGTAGAAAATACGTACAATATTTATATCTCTAAATAAATTTGTTAAATAACTAGACTTAAAGATCTTTCCAATGATACTAATTACTTAGCATAATTATTTATATATTTTAATACATAATTGTCGACATTTTGAAAACGTTGACTTCTCGAGAAGCGAGAATGACATCTATTTAGGGATGAAGGGAGTACTGCTGCGCCTCGGGACTGCCGATCAGGGCGCACAAGCGTCAACGGCGATGCCAACAACAATGTTGCGCTCGTGCTTTCGCTGTCTTGTTGTTTCTCCTTGGACTTGGACTTGGCCTTCAATTTCAGGATCTGTTTGGAACATGGGTTTTTTTTTCTGTTCTTGTACTTTTTCATGTGAAAATAAACTGATTCCTATAAATTTTTTGTGCAATTTCTATGAAATTTCTGCGTTCCAAACAGACCCTTCAAGGAGGGAAAAAGACTACTGTATGTACTGTACTATATACTATAAAGAATATATCAATGGCAAGTTACCTCCGAGCTCCGACTTGGATGGGTGAAAGTGAAACACAATGTACTAGTACAGTACTATCTGATTTCACCATTAATTTTCTTTTATTTTTATTTTACTACAAGTCACGAGACAGATACATATATAGTACCGGGAGTGGAACCATGGTTAAACAACCTTGTTTAATCTGCACTTTAGTGCTCATCTTCTTCATTTCCTTTTTTTTGTTTCTTGAGCTCATTTTGCTAGGCTCTCTTGTATCCCATTTTGCACCCTGTTTTGTGTTTTCCGTCTTGTACTCCTATTTTCAATAAATACCAGGCCCTCCTGTTCAACGTAAAAAAAATAATATATACTGCATCTCCTATGGGCTCTCCCAAGGACGATGGAGTGGACCGTCTGGCCGTCTACCTATATGAATGAATGGCCTCCGACAGGTGCGGGTGCTGAGCTGAGCTCGGTGGCGCTCCCGCCAGAGCCCAGAGCAAGCCCCAACACAAGCCGCCTCGCGCGCACCAGTTGGCCGTGTCAGTTCAACTACCACCAAACCCTGCGCTTTAATGCGAGAGCACCACCATCAATTCACCGCTCGCTGGCTGCTTCCCTCGGCTCGGCTCGGCTCTTCTTTCTTTACCACCAGTCCACTCCACCACCACCACCTTCCCCAATCCTGCCCCTCCCTGGGTGGTGCTCGTTGGTGGACATGGGCGCCGCGGCGCGGTCGGCATTGGCGTCCGCCGGCCGTGCGGCCAACGAGGCGGTGAGCTTGGTGGTGTTCCTGCTGCTGGACGCGCTGGAGGTGGTGCTGTGCGTGGTGTACAAGGTGGCGGACTACGTGGTGGAGGGCGCGTGGCGGCCCTGCTACTGCTCCCGCTCCTCGTCCCCGGCGTCGGCGGCCACGGGCAAGATCGTCGTGTCGGAGCGAGGAGGCTCCAAGGTGGTCCGCATGCTGTCCGCCACCAGGCTGCACCTGGAGGACATCTCCGACACGCTCTACACGCGGCCCTCCGTGCTCGCGGCGCTGGCGGCGGCGGCGTCCAAGTCGTCGTCGGCGTCCTCCCTGCGGCGGCGCGCGCCCGGCGCCCCGGGGGTCACCGTGCACTCCGCCATCGTGCAGATGCTGCGGGGCAAGGACGGCAAGCATAGGCCGTACCCATCGCCGCGCTGGTCCGACTGCCACTGCGCCAACTGCAACCCGGCTGACACGGACCGCCTCTTCGTCCACGTCGAGGCGCCGCCGCCGCAAGGTACGACAGCTACGGCTGCGACGGAGACGCAGGAGGACGTGCTGTTCATCCACGGCTTCATCTCGTCGTCGGGGTTCTGGACCGAGACGGTGCTCCCGCACGTGAGCCCCGAGGCGCGTTCCCGGCGGCGGCTGTTCGCCGTGGACCTGCTGGGGTTCGGGCGCAGCCCCAAGCCGGCGGACTCGCTGTACACGCTGCGGGAGCACGTGGAGATGATCGAGCGCTCCGTCATCGAGCGCCACGGGGTCAAGTCGTTCCACATCGTGGCGCACTCGCTCGGCTCCATCCTCGCGCTCGCGCTCGCCGTCAGGTACCCTGACGCCGTCAAGTCCCTCACGCTCGTCGCGCCGGTACGTGCTCTCTCCCGCCTCGCTCGCAGTGTAGTATCTCGTCCGCGTGCTCGCTCGCTCCGACGGCTGACGACGCTGGTTTCGGGCATGCAGCCCTACTTCCCGGTGCCGCGCGGGGAGGTGGGCACGCAGTACGTGCTGCGGACGGTGGCGCCGCGCCGGGTGTGGCCGCCCATCGCGTTCGGCGCCTCCGTCGCCTGCTGGTACGAGCACCTCAGCCGCACCGTCAGCATCGTGCTCTGCAAGCACCACCGCCTCTGGGAGCTCGCCTTCCGCGTCTTCACCCTCTACAGGTGGGTATTACAAAACGCAAATCCATCCATCTGCGAGGTGAAATTAGGCCAGCGACCGACCGGCTGAATCAACGGCATTTTCTTTCTTTGCATCCTCCAAGAGGAGAGGTTTTGGGTACTGGTTCACGTGGCCGTCTTCCATTGGCTTTATTTGATTTGCACAAACCCAACGGAATTTATTACGACTAATCAGACTCGTACGTAAACGAGGAGATCACATCAATAGGATCTCAGGGGGGGTACTCCACTCTCTTCGAGTCTTCGTACTGCAGCATGCATTTAGGAGCTTGGCAGGGCCCAGCAGCCTGCACCGCTGCGTCGATGTGATGAATGGCAGTTAATAGGGGTGCATAGGAACCAGTTGACCGCGGTCAGCCGTTGGGGTGCTGTGCTTTGGTGGAGTGCATAGCCAGCGGGCCATCTGCCGGTCTACTGCTGGTGATTCCCGTGTGGCATGGCATGGCCAGGCCAGCCGCTGGCCAACCAGTAGCTCCAGCTACTCGGCTGATTTCCTAGTGATCTCTACTCTTGGACCGTTCCAGATTGCAACTCGTTTTAATTTTATCATAAGAATAAGAAGGAAAAAAAAATCTAGATTTGATCAAATTTTTTGTCTAAAAAGGTATACAAACATGTATTACACCAAAGAAAACTCATTGCAGGCATCATCATGTAATATATTTTGACAGTGCATTTTTTTGATGTTGTGGTGTTACTATATATAAGTTTGACTTAGAACACAACTTATAGAATTTAAAATAGAGGCACTGTCATAGCAGTGAAGACTCAGGCCAGGCAAGACAGCATGACCTTTGCAGAAACATTTTGGGGTGGAATTTTTTGAAGTTTCTTTCAGCCCTCAACTTTTTTTCTACTAAGTTTTTGTTAAATTGGTATGAATATGGTTTACTTACTTTCTTTGGGAAAAAAAACAAAGTATCGTTCATTTTTAGTGCCAACGAACAATAGGTGTTTTTCATGAAAAGGGCATGTCATCATATTAATGCCTTGGCCCCCATTCGCTTTCTCTGGAATGGATCATTTCCAGATGAAATTATTCAAGTCGTTATACAAATTACACATGCAATCCTAATCAGATTGTTTCATGTTTTCAACCGAAATAACCGAACATGACCTAAAAGTAACAAGTGTGGTCATTCGTTCTTTATTTGGTTGTATAAGCTTCGAATAAAAGGAAATGGTCATTAATCGTCCACTGCCCTCTCGCTTCCAGTAAGATTTGGTTAAGCGTGCCATAAAGGAGTGGATATGTATATATTCAGTTGTACGAAGTGGGGTGGCATGTGCATGAACAAGAATTTGATGTACTACTCCAACTAGCAACTAATAGATCAAGCACAGCAGGGTTTGGTTTGACTGTTAGAGAGATAGGGTTATTTTTGGCTAACCAACCATTCGTCGTGGTATCCTACGGGCAGGGTTCGGACCTACCTCATGGACGGCTTCTTCTGCCACACCCACATCGCGTCGTGGCACACCCTCCACAACATCATCTGCGGCAGCGCGGGCAAGATCGACAGGTGCCTCGAGGTGGTCAGGGACAAGCTCACCTGCGATGTCACCGTCTACCACGGCAGCGACGACGAGCTCCTCCCCGTGCAGTGCAGCTACGCGGTCAAGTCCAAGATCCCGCGCGCCCAGGTCAAGGTCATCGACGGCAAGGACCACGTCACCATTGTCGTCGGACGCCAGAAGGACCTGGCCAGGGAGTTGGAGGAGATATGGGACAGGAAACGGTGAGATTGGCTGGGTCCCGTAATTTATAGGATTGTGAACAGGCCACAAGGAGTGCCACCACATAATCAGGTTAACAAAAGGATGGGTCTTCGCACAACAACAAGTAGAAGATGGCTTCCAACAAGCAACAACGAGAGTTAACTAATGGAGGCTACAGGAAGGAAGTATAAGGGCAGGCGAGCTCGAGAGAAATGTGAAGAGTACTTAATTACATTTACCCTTTTTTTTTCATTGTTTTTTCGACCCGTTCTCAGGTTTTCATATTGAAGGCCGAGAAAAAATTCTTGCGCGGCCTGTGTGTAATTATGATATAAATGGTTAGTTGTTTCAGTTGTAATCTCTGAAAACAGAAAGTGACATGATCCGATTTGTGGGGCTTGTACCTTTTCTTCTCCGCTTCTTTTTTGTTTACTCTTATTACCCGTGCACATCTGCAAGATATAAAACTGTATGATAATAATATACAATGAAAAAATAATCATATATGAAAACGCAGGATTACGAATCAGTCAAATAGTACCAGAACTGAAGAGGAGTTTTCGACGTCTTGCATGCTCGATGCTTCCATCTCAGTACTACCCTACGAAAGAACCCAACCACAATATAGAGATCTCATCAATCAATGTATGAAGACGATCCAAGGAACCATCGTGAGATTGAACATCCACTTTATTCCCATCATCCCATGCCGTGGGTACGACTACGAGTGGTCGGTCCACCTCAGATCTGGCCTCTGAGTCTCCGCGTTAACCTGCAGAGATCCAGAGCAAGTTTCCGAGTCTCCGCGCCACACCATACCTTGCTGTACCCTGTGTCTAATAAGTAATAAGAAATTCATCGTCGCCTCAATGGTTTCCATAAATGATGCAACGAAATTGTGAATGGCCCCCCAACATGCTCCAAAAATAGATAGACATGCCTTCTCACAGAGTCGCAAAATCAATATACCTGCGCACTGTCCAACTCCTTCCCATCAACTGTTCACTCGGCTTTTCTCATCTTTACCTGATATATTGAGATCATAAGAGCCTAGTACCACAGATGGAAGATGAAGATAAAAGACACAAACCTAACAACTCGCCACCTTGGGCCACAGCTTGCTGTACTTGTGCAGATTTATTACAGCTGTCCATGCCTGCCTGCACAACAGAACAACGCAAACCTAACAACTCGCCACACTGTAAATCAGTGTAGCAAGAGTTGACTGAACTGCATGGCTCATGCAGGGCAGACATGTAAGATTTCATAATGTGCTACAGTGAGCTTGAGCTTGCTCATTCAATACAAGTGCTCTCCATTTTAGGTGTTCCATCAATCTTCCCGTGCCCACCCCCATCACCCAGGCAAGTGCCGGACCACAAGCCCTGGACAGTGGAACAGTGGCCTTAGGCACCATTCTAGGGTTCCTTCCGTTCAAGAACTGTGCAAAGCACGCCTGCATAAGAACAAGAATAAGTAAGCAACGCTGTAACCACGTCCCAACCAAGCTAGGATCGTTGGGAGTGATTTAGACCCCCTTCATGACATTTGCAGCAGCGACCTCAGTACACACATCTGTCCTGCACAAGAAGTCAGATAGCAATGATAAGTAAATGATATCAGTTACAGAAGCTATTTAATAAAATAAAATGGCTGAGATTAGATCTGGAGATCAAAACACATACCTGTAGTCCTGGACACGGATTTTCTATAGAACATATTGAAATCAAGCCCTTAAGGCGTTTCCTAGTGGATAACCCTTGTCCGGCAGGGAGAGCATAGGAAACTGCTGCAACATTTAACAATACAAGACACACGTGAGAAGGCACAGTAATAAAAAATAATACATCAAGAGAAAGCTGTGCAGAGTAATTAACTAAGGCAAAAGAAATCACTGGGCAAAAAAACAAGATTATGCTACCGAATCTTGTGGGAACAAAAATTTTAGACAAGAACTCCAATAGGATTTAGTATAAGATACACCCTGGGAAAAAGATCTTTACAGTCTCAATAAAAAAAACAAAGAGCTATACAGGGTCTCAAGAAAAAAAAAAGAGCTTTACAGGGTCTCAAGAAAAAAACAGAGCATTGCAGAATGCCATGGGAAAACGTCCGAAACATATTTGAGAAACAAACATGTCATGCAGTTACTGAAACCTGATGCATAGTACTGCTCCCTATATTCCAAATTATAAAATGTTTTGGCTTTTCTAGATTCATAGCTTTTGCTATGCACCTAGATATACACTATGTCTAGATACATAGTAAAAGCAATGTATCTAGAAAGACCAAAACATCTTATAATTTGAAGCAAAGAGAGTAGTAAACATCTTGCAGATCTGAAGCACTTTCAAGAAGAGACAGTAAAGTACTACCATGAGAGCTCCAGATTCATGATACAAAACGAATAGAAACATGATGCCTTAATATATAAAAGAAAACATGAAATATACTGGAAGGTCAAAACTAATACAACATGGCAGTGTGTACTGAATAGACTTCTGTATCCCTTGACTCCATGCAAAGATTCTGGCAAAATTTCAATTAGCTGAGAGAGTTGAATGAAAATCAATCATACCATACAATTATAACAAATGGAGACATTCTCAAAAAAAAAAACATATGGAGAGAGACAAATCAACTGGGGAACTTCGGGAAAAACATCATATTAAGGGGCAATCATTTAGCATTCGAGAATCATCAAGGGGGATCATTATAAGCAGCCAAGGATGTACAAAGGGCTGCAAATCTCTGCCAAACTGCAGCCTTTCTATATGTTAAACGCTTGTTAAAAACTGCAAAACTGTACAACAAAGAGAGAAGAGGATCTACTTTGGTGAAGTTAACTCTGAACAACGAACAGGATTAATCTGCTAGGCTAGACTGAACTACCGCCATGAAATGTGCAAATGCCCTCATTGCATATGAGACCACGCTGAATCCCGGATCTTCATATGCCACTTCATCAAGCCACAGAAACTTAACTTGGCATCCAAGCTTACTGCATGCACACCATGCTTGTCGAGTGCACAGAGGTCTAAACCTTTGACTGACCTATAGCTACGATGATGGAAATGATGCCTATCTAAGTACAGAATTACATGGTGTTGATCTGGTCAATGCTCTTCTCGACCACACTTAAAGTCTGGTTAATAGGTGCCCTTGCTGATCTTGCGGCGACACTGATGAGCCGTGCTGGCTTCTGAAGTGAGGTTTTAGTTCACTTGAATCAACAATCACTGATTGATAGCTTGGTGTTTTAAAAGAGAGTAGATTCCTTTGCACAAAACACCTCACTACACATGTGAACCTTAAGGTTTGGCAGACTTGCTAACAACATGCAAATGCTTGTCAACCATTTTGCTCACAAAGGATTCAATCTGCATGGATGGTAAACACCATGAGTTAAAACACATAATATTATTCCAATTAATGTAAAAAAATTATCAGAAGACATTATCATGGTGCAGAATGGCACCTCCTGTGGCCAGAAGCCCAGGCCATAAGGCAGAAGACAACAGAATAATGCTCATCATTGATAGAGAGCTACACAGTATTAGCAAAGAAGGGTCTAAAGAGAACTATAAAACTTTGGTAAGTGAACATTGTTGTACCTTAATTTTCCTTTTAGCATCAAGAAACTCAAGAGTAGTCATCGATTTCTCTCCTTCTGAGCATGTATCAATGATCTGTTGAGGCCAGAGAAAAACAGAGACTACTGTTAGTATTATTACTACCATCACCTAAAAAGATCGCAAAAGGATGATGGAAATAACATTAAAAGGAGAATAGAGCAACACAGCATTATGTGGAAAATAAACATTTTTAAAGTATGAACCAACTACCACTACCAAACTAAGTTGCCAACCCAAAAATCACAAGACATTTTTAAAACATATTATCTATATATACATGATATAATACCTTGTTAACAGATTTGCGCATGATTGATTTGTACCCTTCTCGGTCGATCTTTTTTCCTCTATATAATGGCATCAGCAGCGAAGCTATAAAATTCACAAGACCCTGTTTTATATGCTCCACACCTCTTGATTGCCGCTCAGATGCAGGTTTGCTATCGGCACCCTGTGAGGCAGAACTACGGCATGTCTGCTTCTGACTACTTGAATCATCTTCATCAGGTATGTGTATCCGACTGTAGAATTCTTTATCAACTTCCATTGCCTGTGCCTGCCACCTCTCAATGGCTAGAGGATCCTTGACACCATCAATGCAGACTGTATCAGTATCCACCCATGCCCTCATAAACGGACCGTTTACAATACCCGTATCTGTAGAATGATCCTGAGTGTTTGCTAGGCAAGCTGTCTCATTTAAGTGGATCTGCTGAGTACAATTATCACGAGACATTTTCAAGCTGTCAGCATCAGCGCAGTTGGTGTTTTCAGGCAAATCCTTAGCTTTGCCATTCTTGGAATCATTTTCTGATATGCATACAAGTCTCCCAAAATTATCCTTCAATGCTCTTTTTCTTGTATCAGATTCGTCCAAATGGTGGTCACGAATCACAAAATCATCGAACGATGGTATCTTTGGAAGCTCACGAGGCACACTTATCTCTGCCTCTACAGATGCATATGCCTAAAAACAGACAGGAATCGTGAGTTATATGGCTTTCCTTTTCTTTTGTAGAACATGTTCATTATTCTGGACCAACATCACCAACTAGAATATTTGTATATATAACTCTAATTCTAATTCAAGCCTTGTGTACCATAACTGGCCATTGGCCACCTCAAAGTTTGTCAAATTTCTATTGATTATCTCAGTTACTGAATCTAAACGATAAACTAGTCGGATCAAACTGCTTGCAAGTTTAAATTTCTAAACCTCCTATTTCCATGTTTAATTTTTAAATTTCCATTTTTAGTGATATATTCGATCAACAGTAGTAAACATATTTGCTCTAACAGTTGCATGCAAGGTATGTCCAAAAAACATGCACAAAATAAGAAGATTATAAATTCAAGAAAATTACATGGAAATGACCAAACTAGTTCCTTTCAAAAATACTGGAGAGAAGTGCTTCACTTGGTGATAAATGAACAGAAAGAAGGGAAACAGATTATTATAAATAAGGAAAAAATGAAAATGTCTCTGTAGTTTTGCATTCAGAGCTACACAGTACAGAATAACACACCATGTAGTATGCAACAAGACTAGCAAAAGAATACACGCCCTGAATTTTGAAATAGATAAAATAACGCTTAAAAAATTAAAGCAACCTACGAGGAACAAGGTTAGCTTTGTATATTAAGAAGAAAATAGGCACACAAATTCACCTCAATGAGGAATTGAAATTGGACATACCCTCAACCAACCGAGCTAGGACCGCCTTCTTAATAACGACTAAACTAGCATAAAATTTACATGTCTGCAGTGGCAGGTAATAAATTGTTATAATATAAAGAGCCAACCTGTGGTGTCCAGGTAATGAAACTGCTCTAATAGAGAGAGGCAGATACAATCTTTCTCAGCTTTTTATGGATTATTAGAGACGATAAGGATGGTCAATGGTAAATATTAAAACATGATTGGTTGGACAAATCTTAATCAAAAGAAAATTTTAGTCACAGACCTGCGCAGCTGCTATGGCAGCAGCTCGAGCAGCCTCGGCAGCAGCGAATGCAGCAGCTTCTTCCTCAGACATAGGAATGACACACTCCACCTTAGATTCAATACCATCTTGTTGCTTTTGGGAAAGCAACTTGCCATCGGACATAGCAGCTGTCACAGTTTCCAATTTCATTTCCTTGTTCTCATACTTCTTGTTTGTCTTTGGTGGTGACTGACTACTTGCGAATCGTGTACGCTGGCGCTGGGAAACTACTACTTTATTATTGTCCAAAGTTTCATTTGGCACACGTAAGGTAGGCTTTCCTGATTGCAGATCCTTACTCTTGGTCTTACTCAATTCAATTGATGGTATTCGACGCAGCAATTTGAGTCCACCATTGCTATCCTTTTCTCTACGAAAAACTTCAATCCACACACTGACCAACTGCCGAGCTATAGCACGAATATCTCGGCTTGTGTGCACACAAACCTTTTCCTTTACAGTCTTCCCAATTCCTGCATGAAGTTGAAAAAGAAGAATCAGGTTTGTCGCTAGGCTACAATGGAAAATAACTTATACAAACATCCACGGGACACACTAGTTATAACAAACATAGATCAATATAGTAGTGCACTTAGATACTCTTCTCTCAGTAATGTCAGATATTTGTTTATTTGTTCTCCTTTGATCGACCTAGTGAATAAGCAAATACATAAAAAGTACAATAGGAAGGGGTTTGCTAAATTGGTAAGGTAAATTAGATTCCTAATAAGAATGTGATAACTGATAACCTATGGTTGTGTACCCTTCCAAAGATAAGGCTGGAAGGGAGGAACATGAAAATCTGTTTATGTCGAGAGACATTCCCTAAAGCCATTTAAAGGGACATGGAGGCAATGAGCTTTGCACAAACCTGATAAACGTACAGCTACCAGATCAGTGGAAACAAGCACAAGCAAACGCACACAGTGTCGCAGTAGTTGAGTAGCATTTTTCCCAAGTGAATCCTGCCAAAATCAAAATGCAAACATGAAGAAATTCAATATAGGAAATGTACCAGTGTCATGTAATGCTTAAAGAAACAACTCATTAATCAACTTACAAGTATCCAAGAGTTTAGCGTACTTAATCCTTCTTTAGACCCAGCAAATGATTTAAGAACATCTGTAGGAAGCTTCAATAACTCCTTAGCCAAATGCAGGCGCCCTGATGTTGTCTTTGCACTGAAGAACATTTCTTGCAGCAAAGATTCCTTGCTAACAATTGGATACATTGCATCGGATGAGTTCTTAATTAGAGCAGTAGAAAGTTCACATGCTTCAAGTCTATTTGACATGTCCCTGACTTCATTTCTTTCACTGTCTGACTGCATTTGGTAAGTCTGTAGCGCTTCTACCTCAGCAATATAGTCATTGCCAGTGTTCAGTAAGTCAATGATGCGAATAGCTTCTCGCAAACCACTCAAAATTGCACCACCAACAGTATCTGGATGCTCTTTGCATGTTGCTTCACCTGCAAAGAATAAGCAATTTTCAACTGGCCTTCCAAGAATATCATAATCTCGCCCTGATGCTCCAATTGCAACATAAGTGTAAGCACCTCTACTGAAGGGATCAAGTCCCCAATTTGTCACAACGGATGCAACTGGATCTGGTACAGAAGCATTCCTGAAAAGCTTTCGGAGAACCGCCATAGCATTATTAACATGATCGCCAGAACTGATGCTTTGTCCATCTATAGCAGCCTTCCCAACAAGTAGAGCTATCAGAACTGGAGCCCCAGCTGTCTTTCTGAGATTCCAAAACATAAAACACTGTCCTCTTAAATCTGTTTCTTCTGCAGTCGCACCAAAGTAATCCACATTGTCATCCCAGAATACCTCAGGGAACTCCAATACTATCTTGTTTAGAAGACCAAACCCAAGCCGGTTTATAGAAGATACTTTCCAGTCTGGCAAGGAAGGTGAAAATTTGATTGTCTCTGCTTTCAAGCAACCAAGAGGAACAGTTATTAACACAGCATCTCCAGTAAATTCACTTCCAGTTGAAGTGGAAACCTTGACATATTTCCCATCCTTACAGCTAGCACCTAACTCCTCAGGTCCATACAGTACTTCAGTTACAACATGGTTTAACCTAATATCAAGTCCTTTAGCAAGGCTCCCTAGAACAGTGTCATAGCCACCTTTGATCATGCAATGAGCACCTCCAAATCCTCCATATACATCATCCTGGTTCCAGTATGGAAGGGATACAGATTTCAGAGTTGCAGCACAACCATACTCTAAATGTGCAAAGTGCCAGTTCATAACCCTTCTCTCAAGAGGGCTGAGGACATCTACCTTATCATTCTTTCCACAATGATCTATCTCCTTATCTGGTGAAGCACTTACGGAAATGTCTACAGCTCCAGAATTTGTCATAAATCTCAAGTGGCCATCCTGTTCCACAGAATCCATAGGCTGAGTTGCACGATGCTTCCTAAGGGCATACTCCAGTCCATCCTCCAGGGATAAACCGATTGCACTGTCACCATTTTGCGCAAAAAGCAGCGCCATCTCATCAAGAAGGCCATTGAATTCGGCTTCTAAATCTTTATCCAAAGAATCAGGAACCTTGTCACCAGTTACTACATCATAGAGAGGGCAGGCACTATTCAACGTAGTAAGTTCAAGACCAAGCTGAGAACAAATCAAAGAGGATGGATCAGCCCGTCTTTCAGTAGCTATATCAGCCTCCACCCCTGTAATAATGCTAGCACCCAAATCTACAGGAACAGAAAGTGATGTGCGATCTGTATAAACACGGCCACCAATCCTTTCTCGTGCCTCAAGAACAGTGACCGAAAAACCTTGACGTTCCAAATGGCGAGCAGCAGTTAAACCAGCAGGGCCCGCTCCCACAATGATTATTCTTTTGCCATGCACAGCAAACTCAACCCGGTCACTTCGACAGTTGTTTCCACTATTTTCAATGTCACGTGCTTCTTGTTGATGAGGTACTTCAACTTTTCCAACAGAACTATCCAAATATGATGTATATTGGATATCCAAATTGCTGGATTGCAGTGATGCATTTCTAACTTCAGTTGACATGTCTAGATTATTTTTGTCCATCAGATGTTCTTCAGACTTCAAGTGAGGTAGCAACTCCAGGGCACCACAGTGAGCAGGGGGACAATTCTTTTCATTTGATGCTTCTACCAAAGCACATTCAGTAATTTTAACACTTACAGTTCTGCAGCATTCAATGCTTGTTCCATTCTCAAAATCCTCATTCTTTTCTGATACAGAGACAATGCTATTTTGAATGCTGACTGATTCCATTTGATGCGATTCATTTAGCTTGGGTACTTCAACAACCTCATACGGAGTGTCATTGTGCCCCTTCGCCACCTTATCTGATGTAATTCCAGCATTTATGTAGCCCTGAAAATTGATGACATATAGGGTGCAATCATTCAGGCACTTTTCTAATTCAGCGAAACATATAGTAACTAAAAGAAAATCTTTAACAAGGTAATAAGGTTAGTAGTAAATTGGAGATCTATAAGCTGGTTGCATGTAAAGGGGAAACATATGCTCAATGATTTTCAGAAAGTCATCAAAGAGGTGCAATAGCTGCAGCTAATGGTAGGTGGAAGTTGATGGCTTAATTTGGTAAGGCAATTTTGGAAAACAATGAAGACTAAGGGCAACTCAACTTACATATTGGTCTAAGAATAAAAACACATCACGAGTAAGTGCTTGATGCGGCAACTCATCTTTCAAAGGAACACCTGAAACACCACAGTCTGCAAGATCCAATAAATGTTTAACATCCTTGCTCCAGCGACTTAGTATCATGTTCCTGGAATACAAAAAGAAACAGACATAGGAAAATCATGATGCAGGGTTAATGCCACCAAGCACAGAAATTTGATATTAATATGGTAAGGAGGCATTAACCTACCTGCACTCTAGGTAATCCTGAAGGCCACCCTTTCGCTTCAAAACTTCCTTGAACTTTATCTTCTCAATCGGTGTAATAGTCTTTGCCTTTAGGCCAGCACGTACTGCAGCAACACCAGTATCACCTCCACCCTCATAAACTTCTGAAGTTTTAATTTTATCTTTTGTTTTTATTGACTGATCTGGAAAACCTGCTGAGTGATTTGAGAACAGCCCCTGCTCTTGCATTAGAGTTTCCCAGTCAACATCACCCTCATAGGCCATGTCAACATGTTTGCGTTTTTTGGAACGCGTAACACGTTTCACCTTCGGTGTGTATTCCTTGTCTTCATTATCCAATTGTGTTGCCATAACAAGTATATCCACATCTTTCACAGGTGCTGCCATGTCTGCACCTAGACACATAGAATTATTTCCAAAAATGTCATGCGAAGAACAAGAATCCTTGGGCCCCATAACAGGCAACTGATCCAAATTTTCCTCAATAACCTTGGTAGTTTTTGCTTCAATAATTTCTTTTGTTGGTTCATTATCAGCGTCAGATAACACTGCCTCTTTTCGTTGAACCGGTTTTAGTCCAGTTTTTCCTTTTATAGTTGATGTCGGTGACTTTCCTTCATCGCTGCTTTCCTTCTGTGCAAGAACATTGGTTCTATTTGCTTCTGTGCAAGATGGTTTTTCGTCAAGATTTCCTGAAGAAGATTCCAGCCCAGGGTGATTGCTAGCCCAAGCTGAGATTTCAGTGTGATCAATGACCCCATTGAAAGAGTTTATTAATCCATCCTTTAGTACTTTGCTGGCTTCCACATCTTGTACACGCGCTGCACCTAATGATCGGTGAATTGATCCATCATCTGCAGCATTCTCTTTCCCAACAGACTTTTCCAGTTCAGGAGAAACAGAAGACAATCCTCCCAAAGCTTGCCCAGGACCAGCACCAACCTTATAATGTCTAGTGAATTTGCTACCATTTGCCTTTGCCTTTGCCTTCCGAGGCAATGAGGCTTTCCGATCCTGTATACAAGCATTCTTCATCTCTTCCTTTGTGCGCCGCCTTCTCCTTTTAGTGCCCTTGGAAGCTGTGTCTGGGGCCAAACCAGATCCCTTGTTAGGACCATCCTCGTCATGCGAACAAGAAACTTCCATGCCCTCTGCCTCATCTGAGACCTGCCGTGGCTTCCGACCAGATCTCGTAAACAGCACTGACAACGAGTCTTTCAATCCCAAATCATCCAAACCCTGCGCACAATTCCCAGAAACATCACTCCCCTCCAGTTTCACGACATCTACATTGCTCTTCTCATCAGCAACGCCATCACCTATATCAACAACACCCTGTACATCTTCCTGTTGAACCAATATCGGAACCTCGGGTCCACATTCAGCCACTGCACCAAAGGCATCACTATCCTTGTCTTTCTTCCGCTTCTTCAACTTCTTCCTTATACTAGCCAAGGTATCCTCCATCTCCCCTGGTACAGTAGAGCTGGTATAGGACATGGGTGTGTACACCCGATAATTTTAGCAAAAAAAATTGTTAGTAGGTACAATATACATGTATAAACTTGCAACGCAACTGGGTCAGATCCGATTACAAAATGCTTATATTAGGGTTTGGGGTGGTCGGTTTCGTGCGGCAGGAAGGGGAGGGAGGGGCGGGCACCTACCTGACAGAACGCTCCGTCTCACACCCACCCCCATGCGCAGAGGCGAAAGGCCTGGGGGGTTCCCGGAGAGGCCGTGGCCGTACGCTGGCGGTGGACGAGGCGGGGCGGGGCGGCGGCGAGGTCAGCCGCGAGCGCGGGCCGGGGACGGCGGTGAGCGATTGGGGGGGGGTCGCGGTTCCGAAGTGCGGACGTCTCCCTCATTAGGTAGTACGGCCTCAATGCGCGGCGGCGCGGGCCGGCCGGCGCTGTGAAGAGGGTGCGGGGGGCGGGTAGGAGGGCGCGCGAGGCGGGCGACGACATGGGGAAGGAGTCGCGCGTTAAACCAAGGTACGACGTTAACCTCCCCTTGTATTTATCGGTCCAACTCGTCGGCGGCACGGGCGAAGTCGCAGCGACGAGGAGGCCGATGTTTTCTCGGAGGGAGGAAGGAGCGTGGCGGAGATGGAAAGGAGTGGTTAATTCGGTTTATCTTTGCCTTTGTTTCGGGTTTCGTGCAATCTGTTCGAACAAACTGTTTTCCACATTGTACCAGTTTTTTCGAATAAACATATAATCTAAGTGTTGTATATGTATATATATTTCGCGCTTTACAGAATAGATTGAGATGCTTTAAAGCTTTACTTCGTACTATTCAGGTAGAAATATAATTAAGTTCTGTTAATATTACGAAGTGTTTAGTTAACTTATTTTATATAAAAATAGTGTTTGACTATAGTGACAATATTGATGTTGTTTTTTAGACGTAACGTTTTCCTACCCATGATACATGTAATGTGTGTAGAAAATGGTGAAAGATTTATTTATTTTTACTATTTTTGTATGGGTATGTAGTAAAGCGCGGGAAGATAAAGGTGGCAAGTGTAACCGCTACTGATTCAGTATTATTGTATACAAATATATCAATTAAGATTTGTGAGTAACGTAACATAATTAATACACAAAGAAGTGTATAAAACGACAAAAACCTGTAGGTGTGCAAATCTCGTGGAATAGAGCATTAGGGCAAGAAAGTGACGTAGATCCTGAAGTAAAGGTGAATTACAATAAAATAAGTTAGCAATCAAAGTTCATTTTATTCCATCACCCATTATGCATTTTAAGCTATAAATATATCAACAACGGTTATATTCTGAGAAATTATATGTGTGTGGGGGGTGCTTAGTAAGCACTAGAAGAAGTGGTAGACAATCATATCTTGTTGGAGCATCAAGGTAAAAGTAATGAACTAATTAGGTAACCATGAAGCTATATATTGTTACAAATATTAAATGTATGGCTTGTTTTTGAGAGGTTAAGAGGATGTTTGTCATAACATCAAACAAAAAAAAAGAAATTATAGGATGGAAAGAGATAAGGCTACAACTTATACCATCTCATAACATAGGATGAGAGGAGACAAGGCTACAACTTACATCATGTTATATGTAATGCTTATTCGTTAGAGCTAAGAAAAAAGCAAACACTCTGCGTAATAGACCACAATACAAAATCACTACTACTGAAACCAGGTGATATGGAATAATAAAGAAGTAGACGCTCATAAGTAATATGCACACTTACCTATATAAATAGGTGCACATAAGCATAGTCTACCTATACAAACACTTTTGGAAGACTAAGTCGATATGTCTTGAGATTGATAAAGTCACTATAAGTATGACTATCGAAGGATACGTCTCTTACTACTAAAAGAATAGTTCCATTAGATCATCATAAGTTAAGTATAGAAATACCCATACCAAGTCAAAGATTTATAGATGTGGATGTTTCATGTAACCTAACCAAAAGCTCATGGAACCATGCTCAATCTAGCTAATAATAATTACTTTTGTGAATGCAACTTTTCTATTTGAAAAATATGTTTATCAATTATGTGCAAAAGGTATCTACTAAATCAAAGGGGTTTTAACTCTAACAACAATTATGTTTAAGATGATATCTAGTGGTGAAGATTCGAAATAGTGGAGCATATATGGAAACATATATAGATGCTTTGTCTGGGTGCTCCAGTTTACGCACAGTTTATATGGAAACATAAACCATACACATATAGCATATATGGAAACATAAACCATACACATGCTTTGTGGTGACTAGTGAAAAAGGATACTTTGCTTATAGTTTGGTTGTAGATGTATACCTCTCGTTGTTGTGCTTCAGTGGAGCAATGTTGTGAGAAGTGTTCTGCAACACACGTTAAGGTCTTAGTCTAACAAGTTGTTGTCATTAGTTTAAGTTAGTTACTCGCAGGTGTTAGTTTAGATTTTTTCTTTTGTCATTGTTGTTTTTGTTTGTTGTATTGCCAAATTTGAGTTTTTTTTCTTTTTAATATAATTATTAACATCTCCCGCCTTAGTTATAGTTTCTTGTTTACACAACAATAGTTATTTTCAATGGGAACCTAACACTACGAGTGTATAATTAGGGTAGGGATATGATAAGTATGTGAAAAATAACATATTTTATATTGAATTAGGGTGTTTTATATACCATTGATCTTCATGTAACTCATTCACTAGATGAGAGTAAGTTCACGCTCCCTAGTAGAAATTGATTACAGAATTGTTGCATGCAAGATAAACATAAGTATAGGAGAGGAAATAGGAATGAATTAAAGAAAGTAGGACTATTCCAGATAGAGTTGTTAGAGCAAGGTATTGCAAGGATGGATTTGAGAATGGCGTTTAGAACAACGCTTGTCCTAGAGACTCCCACCATAAGAGAAATAAGATAGTGGAATTCAGTCTATGAACGTAAGCCTAAAAGTAAATTTGGAGCTAATGATCTTAACAATAGCTTAGTTCTTTGTAGGTAATCAATCAAATTCGCCTAAACCGAGGAAGATTTCTAAGAATGCATGTCTAGCATTTTAAACAACATTTGCCAATGCACATAGTATGGTAAGTAAGGTGGATGTTGACGGTAGATAACTGCCACTTTAAATCGTCAACCAATTAAGAGAAAGGGCATAAAATCAATTATCAACATAGGTTTAGGGTTAAACTGATCGAAATCCATGAGTTTTGGTGAAATTATGTTTCTATAAGGATTTATCTGAAAAGACGCAAAGGAGGCCTTAAATGCAAGAATAAAATAGGAATTCCTTCGTGGCCCTTACACGGGAAAGATCTAGAAGGAACTAGAAGCCACCACAATAAATCAGTAGGTTGGTCGTCCTACCCCGAAGTCGCCCCGTGTCTAGTATTCTCTAGAAGCTTCCCATCGACCTAGAGGCTTTATCTCCATTGTTGCTTAAGTTGGTTTGATCCGAGGGCTCATGTTGATCCTCCTAGGCTATAAAAGAAGCCTTAGACCCCCCTCTATGAGAGAGCATAGAAACCCTAGAGCCCTAAGCATTATCTTCTTGCTCCCTAGAGCTAAGGTTTCCACCAGATATTAGATTAGAACTCAAATACCATACAATTCAAGTATAGGCTAGCTAGCTAGGTTCAAGTAGAGTTGAGTTACTGCTCAAGATTCTAGATCCATTGTCTAGAGACTGGTATAGCTCTTTTGTCTCTTTATTTATGACTTTGTTCTTATTTAATACTATGTTTCTACTTATTATGTTCCTAGTTTACTCTAGTAGATTGCTTAATATAGTCTTAATTGATAATGAGTTTATGCATATGATTGCAAAGTGCTTAGCTCAGTACTCGAGTGAGTTATGTGGTTGACATTTTGTAAGTGTGGTGCTTATATTTTGTTTACCTGTAGATGCACCCAAAAGATCGGGCCATGTGGTAGATCGCGGGTGTGACAATCCTGTTGAGTCCTATGTAGTTCACTCTCTGTTTATAGGACAAGTAGAACTCGGTTGCAATGGAAGACAAGCTTTGTTCTTAATCTTCCTTAGTAATGTTTCTTATGCATAGATCCAATGTCTTTAATTCTCTAGATGAGAGTATATATGTTAAAGTAGATGTAAAATAGTAAATAAGAAATGACTTAGGAATTCCATCTGTTAACTAATCTCCTGTTAGCTTTTACTTCATTAGAGAGTCTCTATTTCTATCCATGGAAAACATTTACCATTTATGCCTTATATTTATGTGTGTGTGTGTGGCTTACCCCTCATAAAGCATATGTTATGTTATGGGTTTTATCATAAGTATACATATTTGTTAATTATCTCAGCCATACTCCTCCCTATGATAAATATAGATACTGCAACCTGGTTTACTCCAGGTAAAATGTTATAATAGTATTTTATTTTGTGCACTTGTGGCTACTTTCATTCTTATTCTAAAGCTAAGTAGCATGTTTATAAATACCAAACCAAAGCACTCCTAGTGTCATTGCTAGTGATGACAACCTAGTGTTTAAGGAGATGCTAAGAAATGCCAACAAACATTTTTATGTTGTTGCCGGAGATGGATTTAGAACTCCGTTTATAGTGTTGTCATTAGGAGTGTCAACAATAGTCTTAGCTGATTGATTCTTACTAAATCAAAACTTTGACTTCTATCAATGTTCATGATAGTTGGTCAAAGAACCAAAGATAACTCAATGTGAACAACAGGAATACTAGCTTTATACATGTGTAAGGTTGGATGTGACCAAGTGACATGGAGAGACACACCAAAATTGTGAAGACTTTGACTCAATCTTTGAACGATCATAGAACTACAATTTAGAACTAGTCTAAACAAAACAATGTAGTCGTACTAAAAAACGTAGAGCATGAACTAAGGGACCCTAGAGGGATTCGTTCACAAGTCCAAGTAGAACAAGGAAGAACAAAGGTATGGGTAAGACACTAAAAAGATTCTTGTGTGGTTTTGGTAATTGAGTGACAACCTACATGGACTATGTGTTCATGTGAGATACACAAGTGATTGGTCCATAGGTATATAGGCGCTTTGGCTCTTCCATGAGGGGTTAACAAAACTAACCCTTCTTTCCTACTTTGGTGGGGGCAAACATAAGTGGCTACTTCTGACACCTTATTGGTAGGATCCGGGTGAGGATTAATAGTTGGAAAGAAAAACAGTTCAATACGGGAGGGAAGGAAGTCCTAATCAAATCAATCGCTCAAGTCATACCAACGTTTGTTATGATGGTATTCAAAATCCTAAAAAGTATTTATAAAGGGATGATTAATGTTATCTCGTAATATTGGTCTATTGCAGGCTTGGTGGAAGCTATGCATATCGAAGAACAAGGGAGGAATGGGCTTTAGAGACTTTCACAGTTTCAATTTATCAATGCTAGCTAAATAGGTCTAGAGGTTGCTTAGTGATCCATACTTGCTATGTGCAAGGGTATTAAGAGCGAAATATTATCCTAATGGGGAATTACTTTAGGAGAAAATGAAGAGTGGAAGTTCTTTTACATGGCAAAAGTGTGCTAGAAGGTTTGGATTGTTTCAACGTGGCTATATATGGAGAGCTGGGAATGTGTAACACCTCTGGTGCTTTATCTTAATTAAAAATTGATCATGTCATCATATGCATTAAGCATCATTCAATTGATTGATAACCTCGTTATGCATTGAACTAAAATGAGTTTATTTGATTGAGTATGGTTCAATTGTTTGAATGTTGGTCATCTTTTCAAATTTAAACTTTCAAAATTTAAATCCAAAACCTAATTCCCAGAGGGGTTAAAACAAACCCTAAACTTGATTTTCAAAATCTAAAAAGAATTTGCTTATGGTTGTTTAAGCAAAGTTGTAGAGCTCAGTTTGAATTGCATTTGTTGTGTTTACAGTTTTTCAAGTGTTATTCAAGTTTTTAGAGTAATTGCAAAGGGGGTAAATCCTTTTTAAAAGGTTTTCAAATTTCAAAAATGTATTTTCATTTCTAGGCCGAATTTAAAAAAAGTGTGTATTGACAAAAATGTAGATCATGAAATTTTGAGCAACTTTGGTATTCAAAGTTTATCATGAAAACCCCTGGAAGTTTGAGCAATTTGCAAAATAATCCCAGGGGCAGTTCAGGCATTTCATTGAGCAGTTGCATGGCGACGAGGAACTCGGCGCCGACACCTGGCCGGCCAGCTGCCGAGCTCGTCGTGCGACTCCTGGCCTCAACTCGCGTCCCATCTTGTGCGTGGCGTCGTCGCGCACACTCCGCGCCCTTCAAAACGGGACGACGTCCACTCCTTGCTCCCTTTCCACGCCGTGCTCTCGCTCTGCTCTGCTCCGCCGAGTGCGCCACCACCGTCATCAAACTCGTGCAAGCTTTCCAGCCACTGCCAAGCTCCCCATCCACCGCAATAGCTTTCGCCTTGACCTAGTGCATCTTCCGCAAGGGTTGGTTGAAGCTGCGACCGCGTGAATCGGCCGACGCAGCTCCGTCTTCTTCAACTCCGGCGAGAGCGCCGCCGCTCTGGTTTGTAGTCGACCCGGCTATCCAGGAGCCATATTGCTCTTTGATCTTTTGTTTCTTGTTCTTGGTTCATCACTGATCCTTGTCAGTCTCTTCGTTTCTCCTTTGGTGAACCACAGCTCCGGGAACGCTATTGTTGTCGCTCGGATCCAGTTTCTGCCGGCACGGTCTTCGTCGACCGACCGTTCTGCTTCATCTCCGGTCGCGTTTGTGAAAGCTTCGCGACCAGGGTGAGCTCCTCGAACTCTCCGCGCACTTAGTTGAACTGGTTGTGAGCCGTAGTGCTCTGTCCGCGAGCTCCGCCGCCGTTCATGGCCGTCGCGGCGGTGCGCTCGTCGGTGGGACGCATCTGTCCATCGTTTTCCAATCCGAGTCTTGCGCTAGCTTCGCCTAGCCGTCGTGAGTCCGTCTGCGGTGTTGGTTGTTCCAGCGCGTGCTCAGTTTCGTCGGAGCATGCCGTGTAGATCTCCGCCGTCCGACATGGCCGTCGGCGGGGTCGTTTCGTTAGGATTTCAGTTCTTTTCGCGTGCGCTTCACGTTGTTTGGGGGTGCTGAGTCTAGTAGAGTGCTTGGTTGAGCCGATTATGGCTTGTTTACGCCGGCATATGTGCGGCCACACGCGGGGTGCCGCCATTGACATCAGTGAGGTCTCTGCGGTAGGTTTTAGCCTCGTTTCGGTTGTGCGTTATGCTCGTGGTTGCTTCCTGAATCCATCGCAGTGCTTGGTTGTTCCGGTGCTAGCTTGTACTCGCCGACGTACGCGCGGCCGAGCTTGGGTCGCCGCCGTCGTCGCCGGTGAGGCGTTTCTGAGGGATGGAAATAGTCCTGTCGCAACTCGTTGGGTTCGGGGTGAAGTGCTGCGAGTCGGTTGAGCGATTGGTTCGCCGTCGGCGACGCGCCACCGTGTTTCTTGGTCATCCGCGCCGCTGCTCTGCCGATGTGCCACTGACGAGCAGGACCCAGCCGTCAGTGGGTTTAATGAAGGGTTTTTCTTTATTTTCTGTTTTGCACAGTATTGTATTTTGTTATTTTTGTATGTTTATTTCTGTGCATAAATAAATTCTGTAAAAAATTGTGTATGCTCTGTGTGATGTGTAGTATTTTAAAAAAATATAACATGTCCATGTTCAATACATTTTTAATCCTGTAAAAATGCTCAAAATAATTAAGAAATGAGTTTTCCATGATTTTTCATGCTCTGTATATTACTCCAAAAATTCTGGGAATTTTTGTGTAACCTTTATACACTAATACCTTGCTGTACAAAAAGTTTGGGAATTTTTGGATGCTCTGTTATACATGGCTATTTGTATAATTAATAATAAAATGACGAGTAACCCTAATTCCTTTAGGTTTTGTGTGATTTTGGGTTGATTGATGTTAATGGTCATTAGTCCAGTGACAACCACGAGTTGGACATGTTTGATGAAATGTTGTTTGTTCAGTTCTTTTGGATGTAATTGTTAACTTAGATAATCAATTTAATTAAAGTTAATTAAATTGCTTTATAATCTGGTTTTGCTTTCCTTCATGAAGGGAAGTTGTACTCAAGGTTTAATCTGTTTTAATCACCTCTTAAGTGCATGCTTGTGTGTTGCTAAGTATCATGTCTATCTTTCAAGCACAATCTAAGCATAGCATTATATCGTGTAGATATCTCGTCAGTTGGGTTGGATAACCACCCTGGTGAAGGGGTTTTCTCTGTGATTGAATCTGAGCCTGAGATCGTTTATCTCTCCAACCAAGGCAAACTCCGGTGCATTCAAACATTTCCTTGTATTTAAAATGATTGCTTTAAATACACGTATGATTATTCTATTGCATTACGGTAATTAATTAAATTCCTACTTGATGCATAGCCTTATCCTTGGGTTATTGTACCTACACCTTGACACTTGTTTAAAGATGCAAACTTTTGGCTAAACATGATTAGTTGCTTATAACTTTTATCGTAGGTGATTTTCGGTCATCTACGCATAGCGTATTGCTTCGGCAAATGGCTATGGTCTTTTGAGAAAAGAATGTTTGTTTGGAAGTAATAACTTGAGACCAGGCGGACACGGTGTTTGGGAGCCACCAGTGGTGACTGGTGAGCGGGTTCTTTCTGCCTGTGTCGATTAGAAACCGTCCGCTGTTGAATTGCATGAGTTAAGAATTTGGAGTACTAGTCACATACTCAGGGAAGCTGGACTCTGGCTAGTCTAGTCCTAAGAACGGTTAACCCGCACTGGGAGTGGAGAGATGGCGAGAGTAGTGTGTACCCTCCAAGTTCGAGGAAATGGATGGAGGTGTACTATGCTCTCGGGTGGCGGAACCCGGTCTTGGCTAGAGGATCCAGGGAAAAGTAGTTATATGTGTGCTTCAGTGCTACATATGGCGTGTGATTGGGAATCCCCAGCTGGGTTTAATCAATTCGGATCGTCGTACTCCTCGGTTATGGAGACTTATCTCACTGTTCTTCCGCGTAGTAATATACTTAAACCGGATACTTGTGAATCCTTTTCTGGATAGTCATTACTTTTCTATCGATCATACCTCTAGATCGATACCTGAGTAATCTTATGAATGAAACCAATGAATTTTAATTCTTTCATAAATGCTCATTTATGCACAATATTTGATTCTTGCAAACCACACCTTGAATCCTATGACTTGCATACTGTTTTGTCCACCAAATATTTCTTTTGTCAGATAAGACTTGTTGAGTACTCCCATACTCAGGGTTTGTTAACCCCTGTTGCAGATGAGGACCACAACCCGGTTTGTGTGGCTTCGTGCTGCATGACCGTGGTCAATGTGGATGAATATGAGGAATGAAAAGTCTTTGCTTGACTCTTGGGCAAGAGTAACTCGGTTGTTTGTTTATACTCTATCAGCAGCTTGATGTAATCGTTTGACACTATGTTATGTTTCAAAAACTTGTGGTTTGTAATATGACTTTAAATTTCTGCTACTTTGATGTAAATTAAATTATTGTATTACTTGTGCAATGTTTGTAATGGGGAGATCCTGTTCGGAAAGAGGTGAATGACCCGTTGTAAATTGGTGATACCTGACGGACTAATTAAGGTTTGGATCATTTGTTTGGGATTAAGTCGGATGGACTATTAATCCTGGCAAGAGGGCTCTATCTTAAGCGGTTCTGTCACAGAATGGCACACAAGTTAATATATGGAATGATAACTAGTTTCCCAATAGTCATAATTTGAAAGTTTTAATGTCGTGTAGGAACTTCTTAATTTCCATTGTAATGAGCTAATTAACCCAGTCGATGGAAGATGTGACGTGGAATTGATCATATCCATTTTTTGGATTGTTGATGCTCAGAGAATTCTTCAAATTCCAATTTTCAATAGATGTAGGATGTGGTGTCATGGCATCACAATTGAAGTGGTCTATTGTAACACCTCAAGTGTTAAGCATAATTAAACTATTCTTAATTAAACCTAAAAGCATTCATCTCATCCAGCATCCATGCATAGCATTATCATTTCATGTGTTAATTCCTTTTTGCTTTAATCTTGATTGTTTAATATGTTTAATCTTGAACCATCATGTTAATTGCAACCTTGAATCTCATGCTTTAGTTGAAATATAAAAATAAGTTTAATTCCTGAAATTTGAATTTATTTAGCTATAATTAAATAATAATTCCTTATGCTTGAATTTGAGTTTGATTTTCTAGTTTAAAAAGTAAACCGAATTTGGCCTTAATGTTTAAAGCAATTTTGTACAGTTTAAAATTCTGAGCAACTTTGGTTTTTGCACCAAATCCTAAAAATCATTTTAAATTAGTCAAAATTCGTTTTGAATCGAATTTGAAAAATTAAAACAGAAAAATAAAAATGAAAAGGGTTTACTTGGCTAAGTGGGCCGGCACCCCACTTTCGGCCCACCGACCGAAGCCGGACCGTGCGCGCCTGCGCCCCGCACTCGCCCGTGCACCGAGCGCGAACGCGCCACCTGCGCAGCGTCGCGCTGCCGCCAGCCCGCGCGCGCCACGTGGCCGCCGGCGTACGGTCGGCTGGAGCGGTGGCCATCCCGACCGCACCCAAAACCCCCGCTGCCTCCCGCTCTGCCTCGCTCTCCCTCACTCTCTCTCGCGCGCCCAAACCCTAGCAGCAACAGTGCAGCGCAGCAGAGCTCGCGGACGACGCCGCTCGCCGCGCCGTTCCCGCCGCTCCGCTCACCGCCGTCGACCGCCACGCGTGCGCCAGCTCCGCTTCGCCATCCTGCCTCCGCGACGTCGCTCAACCGCCACGGTAAGGCCACGACCGGCGCTAGTCGAGCGCCGCCGTTCCGCGCCGCCTCTCCCTCCCATGACCTCGCTCGCTGCTCGGCGTGCTCCACCGTCGCGCCGCGGGCGCCGACCGCTGCTTCGCGCGCCGTGCCGCAGCCGCGCTGCCGCCGCGAACCGCCGCCGCCGTGCCGCCATGGCCGGCGAGAAGCCCGGCGCGAGCATGCGCTCGGCTAGCCGAGGCTACCGTCGGCTTCGTCTCGCCGAGGCGAAGCCGATGCTGCCCTCCCCGTCGCCGGAGACCTCGCCGGCGACGAGCAGAGCCGCCGCCGTGTGCGCCTATGCGCGTGTGGCTGACGCGTGGGCCCGAGGCCCCACCTATCGGCCACCGTTGAGTGTGTCTGTGTGTGTTCCCGGGTGCGCGTAGCAGTTAGGGTTTAATCAGAAAAGAAAAAGGGTTTTCTTGATTTCATTTTGAATCTGTAAAATGCATATCAAATCACAGAAAAATGCTAAAAATGCCAAACAAATTTTGTTAGGTTTCTTTTGTCTAGATCTCCAGTTTGGTGTACCTTGCATGATTTATTGTATAAGTTTTCTATGTAGATTTATTTAATCTTGTTTAAGGCTGAAACTTGGGAATATGAGCTACCCTATGTTCTGTTTAGAAAATCTGTGTAGGGTTTAAAATGTGATAAATAACTAGGTTAATGAATTTTAATAATTGTTTTATGCAATATAAATATTTGCTGCTTTTTCTGAGGCATCCTGGCATTTAGTAGTATTAAATAAAAATACATGTTGAACTATTTGATGCTTTTCATAGTACAACTTTATTTTCAAGTGTTATCTTATCCATGTTTAGGAGAGGTTATTAGTTAGCCTTGCTTGCTTAATTGGTTAATTATGATACTCAACTTACACCTCTGTTATGTGTACTGGAATTTATTAAGTGTTACATGCAGCACTTCACATCCATAATCATCTCATCATGTTCTCATTGCATCACAACCGCTTATATATGCTCGCATCGCATCATACAGGATTGTAGGACGAGAACCCGGAGAACGTGACGCAGGAGCAGGAGCCAGCCACTCAGGAGGTGCAGCCCGAGGAGCCCGGTGAGAAGGACCAGCTGCAGGAGTGCCCGAACCACATCGCCAGCATCTTTGAGCAAGGCAAGCCCCGAAGCATTCTCCCGGTTTGCAAAAGTCTAACATTTAATATTCCTGCTTTATTGATGCATTAAGTGTAGGAGTTGAATGCAACTGTTGATGCATACTACCTTGTTGTCCTATCTATACCTTTACTTTGTTACCTAAAGTTCGATCGTGGTAGCCATTCTTAGTTGGCTTAGTTCGGTAGAAGTCGGGTGATTTCATTACCCGCGAGATATAGGATATATCCTCATCACATGATATGGGTTATCTCGGAATGATAGCCGGAATGGTTAATAAAACTAAGATCGGCGGGAAATTCCCTATACTTTGGACGGGGGTGACTAGACCGTATCAACTAAGGACTGTTTTTGTTGTCGTTCGTCTGGTCATGTTGAACGCATGCCCTACACTTAACTGGAAGGATAACTCACTCCGACCATGAAGCCGGTACTTTATTCGGGCCGGGTTTGGATGGCGACGCATCGTGCTGGTGCGAGGCGGGGTTCGGACATAGGGGCGCGATCTAAGACCTTCATACGTACTGGCTTTCGGCCGGCCCTTGGGTGTCGGTGGTCCCTATCCATCCCGCGGCTTTACCCGAATAGTGTCTTCGGTGACCTGTAGCTTACTACGCGCGTGAGTGTAGTTTGTGTAGGGAATACCCCCTCAGCTGAGTAGGAATCCAATTCGAATCGTCATCGCTCCTGGTTAGAGAGGACTTGACTAGGGTGATGACAACATTTACACGACTATGAAACTAATGATGGTGATCCGGTTTATGGAAAGTCTGGAATGATGATGGATCTCTTGTATGCTTAATCCAATATGTTTGGCATAGACTAGTGGCTAATGTAGATAACAGGTAATATTACTAAAAGCTTGCTGCTAATCTTTACTAAAACTTGAAAGGTTAGTCGCATGCTTTTCCGCAAAAGAGTCAGCTAAACCACCATAAGCCTTCATACTCCTTGGAGTCTTTATTTTCGTTTATGATGGTTAAGTCTTGCTGAGTACCCTCTTATACTCAGGGTTTTATCCCATGTTGTTTTGCAGATGGTCAGCTCCTGCATGGTTATTGTGTTAACTATCTCTACCCCGTTGGGGATGACTTCTAGACCATGGGCTTGGTCACTTCCAGACTCTTCTTTTGCTGTTGCGGGATATGTCCCTAGTCTGGCACATTATTAGGAACTAGTTTGGAGATTATCATGTTTAAAAGACTTCCGCTTCTATCTCATTTTGAACCTTGGGTTGTAATAACTGTTGAGTCTTTGCACTCCGATACTATTTTATTATGTTGAACTTTATATCGTGTGAATGGTGCTTGAAAGGATCAAGATGCCCAAGAGGGGGGGGTGAATTGGGCTTGTTTTAAATTTCTAAAGCAAATATAAAAACCTATCAAATGCCAATCACCCCCTAGTGCCTACCGTCCGTGTGTCCTAGCTAGAAAGCGGTAGCAGTTCATAGGAAAAGAAAACAACCTAAGCAATTCTAGTAGGAAATGTAAAAACACAACGGAAAGTAATGCGGAAAAGTAAAGAGCTAGGGAAAAGAAAATCTCATGAACGCAGCGATTTTTTCCCGAGGTGTCGACACACCCCCCTAGTCCTCGTTGGAGCACCTCGCAAGGTATCGCTCCCCCTCTACCGGCGCAAGGGTAAAGTGCTCTCTACGGGCTGATTCTTCACCACTCCGGCTCGGTGAATCGCCCACAACCAATCACAAGAGCTTGGAGAAGAGCCGCCAACAATCTCCCGGCGGTCACTTCCTTCGAACACCACCAAACCGTCTAGGTGCTGTCGAACACCAAGAGTAACAAGCACAAGACCTTCACTTGACCCACTCAAGGCTAGGAAGGTGGATGGATGCACACAAGTCACTCCTAATCACTCTAGGAGGGAAGAACAAGATGAACTCTCTCTAATCTCTCCCTCACTAGCCTCTTGGCTCTCCAAAAGATTTCTCAAGGTGTCACCAGCTGAAACAATGGCCAAGAGTCCCTCTAAGGACCAAGGGGGCAACTATAAATAGTCCCCACCTCCAAAACTAGCCGTTTTTCACTTTTTCTTCTCTCTGCGTAGCCACCGGACTAGTCCGGAGCTCACACCACCGGACCATGCACACTGGTCCGGAGCTCACTCTGATTTCAAACTCAGGCACCGTCGGACTACTCTGCTTGGTCCGACGCACTGGTCCGACGCTCTGGTCCGGAGCCTCGGTGCTCTCTGAGTGAAATCCTTTCTCTCTTTTACACACCACCGGACCACTCTCCTTGGTCCGATGCCCTGGTCCGACGCTCTGGTCCGGAGCCAGGGTGCTCTCTGCATAGAACCAAACCCCTGTCATGAGGCGTCGGACTAGCCGTCGGACGAACCGTCGGACTAGTCCGGAGCCTTCTGACTCTCTGAACCAAGCCACCGGACCACTCTCCTATGGTCCGGTGCTTACCAGACAGGTGGTCCGGAGCTCCTCGAGCTGGAAAACTGCCTAAGTCAGGGACCACCGGACCACTCTCCTTGGTCCGACGCCCACTTAGCAGAGTGGTCCGGAGCCTCTTTCTCCCTCTTTTTCAACCGTTTTCGCTGAGGTTTCTTAAGGGATTTTGCTCCTACCATTTCTAGGGTTTATCAAGGGCTGAAAGCAAGGTCTCTAGGACTAGTTGTGACAAGTGTGCATATACCCACTTTCCTAAACTCTCCTAGGTCAAGCTACTAACCTCATACCCCTCTTTATAGTACGGTCAAAGGAAAAACAAAAGCCCTAGCTATACTTAGTGCCCTTCTCAACCTTATGGCACTAAGAACTAGCCTAGTCTTCGTCGTGTATCTCCATCCTTTGCAACCGAAACGATTTCCATCTTGGGGGCATGAATATCCATTAAGCCCATTCAAAATGCATCACTCATGACCTAACATAGATGACTTTGTCTCTGCAAAACACACGTTAGTCATAGTGATCTAGTATTGTCGTTAATCGCCTAAACACAAGGGTCCATGATTCTACAATCTCCCCCTTTTAGGTGATTGACGACAATACCAGCTCGAGTAGAGAATAAAGAGTGAATTTTGATAAGAGAAAACATGACTTGACATGAGATAGGCATGGGTTAGTTATAAGAAAGACAAGTACATGCCTAACCATTCAAGCCATGACAAGCACAATAGATATGAAATGAGCATAGTACTTGATTTCAAAAAGGATATGCTATAGCCAAAAGATCAGAGATTAGCGCGGAAGCAATAGCATAACCAAGTGACATGATATATTTAGAGGAAAGTCCACACATGTCACACAACCATCAAGTCTCAACAATCACACATATCATACAATGCATTAAGACGGTAAACGTGATGCATGATGCAATAGAGTTTATACACAACAAAAGAACGAGTCCTACTAGCTCCCCCTAAAGCTAGCCCATCTACTCGACTCTCCCTCTCCCCCTTTGGCGTCGAAACACCTAAACTAAGCGTCTGGAGGTGGAGGGGAAGCAACCGTGGACCGGTCAAGGACCCTGAAAGCTGCCAGATAAGTCTCATCATCTGAATCCTCCCCCTGAGTGTCTGTAGCGGGTAGTGAAGCGGTCTGGGGTCGGAAGCTGACAGGTCTGCTGCGGTCGAAGACTCGGGAGCAGTAGGTGGAGAAGCAGTAGGAGCGGTAACCGGTGCCAGTGTCTCTACGGGAGCCTCAGGAGCTGCGGTGACCGGTGGTGCCTCATTCACTGACTCGTCTGGAGTCTGAAGAGCCAGAGACTGCTGAGGCTGGACTGGAGTAGAGGTGACAATTGTAGCATCGGTAGCGACTGCAGCTGTCGGAGGGGTAGACACGGCTGGAGCCCGACTGTCGTGTGTAGCCTCAGAGGAAGCTACTGAGGAGTGGAGCTGATCGGCTGTCGGTGCTACAAGCTCGGCCTCAACCTCTGCTGCTATCTGAGGACCAGTGGGGGACGGCTGACCGGTAATGTCACTAAAGGACGCTGACAAATCTCTAGCAGTAGCACCCATCATAGCGGTAAGAGGAGTGAAACCTGTAGTGAGAGGGGTGAACTGCTGAGTTGGTCCAAAGGTGTCCAACCACTGAGTCACCTGAGTCGCCGGTGACTGGAACGAGGTGGTCAATCCGGCACCCTAAAGTCCACTGGACTGTATGGCTGGGGTGGGACTGACTGACTGATCGGCGGAGCTCGTAGGGGCCACTGAGGGACCAACTGAGGGTCCAACTGAGAACTGTGGCCCTCCAAGCTGCCCAACTGACTGTGAGGGCTGAGACGTGCTCATCATCTGTATCTGAGGAGCTGCAGGAAACTCTAGAGGAGGAGCGCCAGTCCACTTCATCATGTGGGCCATAAAGGCCATGTTCTACTGCTGCAGCTGCTGGGACTGTAACTGAAGGCGCTGAGATTCTAGCTGCATAGCGAGCATCTGTCGCTGCATCTCGAAGTGACGCTCCTCTGACTGTCGCTGCATCTCGTCCTGTCGCTGCTGGACCTGTGTAACTGCAGTTACGAGAGAGCTCTGCTGCTCATTCATTCTGTCAAGGAGCTTGAGCATCATCGTCTCAGTGGCAGAGGCAGAGCCGCCAGCCTCAGTGTCGTGAGCCCGTGGGGGCATCTGTGGAACTAGTTGGAAATCGTCATCTAAGCTGTCGGAAGTATCCTCAGGAGTCACATCAGCTCCAGTATCTAGACCATGGAGCTCCTGCTGCTTAACACCACGAATCGCCTCATCCTGAGCATCAACCTCTGCTCTGTCAGCTGGTGCTGTCCTCTCTCTAACAAGACGGAGGACCCGGTTTCCAAACCGGCTATCAAACGACCCCAGGACTCTGTAATCTGGGAAAGTAGTCGGCGACTGATCCAGTAGAGCGCGGAGTCCAGGGTGCGCTCCCTCAAGCTCAATAGCAATAATCGAAGAAATCCAGTGAGCATAGGGAAACTGTCGTCGGGCCCTCATGTCATCTGCTATGACATCCTCTATCTCTGACACAAGAAAGTCTGCAACATCGAATGGTGTCTGAGATACCAGGGCCTGAAGGAGAAGCTGCTGCATGTTGGTCAGACCTTCTTTGTAACCCGTGCGAGGTAGCAGAGTACGACGGAGCACCTCGTTCAACCTGTGAACTGTAGGCCTGAGCTCTGCTGGGCTACGCCTGGAGCCCTCTGAGAAGGGTGGCTTGAACAGAGGAGCCACCTCCTGCACTGACAAAGTACGGCCTCCTCGAGCTCTGCGAGGCACTGAGGCTCCTCGGTAGCACTCGTAGTGTAAGTCAAGCTCAGCACCCTGCTGATGGAAGCGAAAGATCTCTCTGAGTCTGGTCAAGTATAGCCTGTACCTCTCGCCTCTGAAGGTGTACTGCACAAACTTGTGCTCCGGATCCACCCAAACTGAAGCATAGAACTCTCTGACCCATCTTTCTATATAGTTACCAGAACGCCCGAGTAAATCGGCGAGTCCCGGTTGGTAAGTCAAGAACGGCCTAATCTCCTCACCTGCTAGCTCAACTATGCTCTCTAAGGAGCAAACCCTGTGTGGTCGTATCTGAATACTGGTCAATTGAGCTGCTTGGTAGAAATCCTCCATGAGAGCTGTATGCCATCCTGGTGAGGCTCTGGGGTCTCTCTGATCCGGACACCACTTCTCTAGAGCAACAAATCTGAGTTTCTTCACTTGCTTTGCTGTAAGATTCCTCAGATCGAGGTGAACTGAGGCTGAAGCTGCTGTGGGAGCCGCTGACTGAGGTGACTGAGCCGACTGGGAACATGTGGAACGCCCCCAGGAACTAGGTGCCAACGGTGTCCCCAGAGCTTCAGTGACAAGCTCTGGCTCCTGTGGAGTGTCCTCAGTGTGTGACCCAGTTGGAGGTGAAGAGGGAAGATCCCGCGGAGGGGTGCCGAGTCTCACGGTACCTCGACGACCGCCTCGCTTTGCGCGGTCCGCTGCATCAGCCACTGCCTCGGCTTTCTCAGCCTCTGTGAGCTTGCGCTTCTTCTTCTTGGCTTTCTCAACAACGGGCTTCTTGCCCTTATCACTGGAAGGACGTGGAGGTGGAGGAGCATCATCACCGGACCCAGCTGCACGAGCATGAGTACTGCGAGTCATACTAAATCAAGGAAAGTACCACTGTCCACTGACAATCACAAGATCACTGTCAACTATCAGAACCACTGCCCACAACTGAAAGCTGTAAGAACCAACTGTCAACTGATCAAACCACAAGCACAACTATTAGAGGGGCCTCCAAGCCACTGGACTGAACCTCTGAGGCTTTGCCTCAATCCTTACTCGCGAGCTTTGCCCCGAGTTTAACTGCCATTGACTGCTGCTGGATAGGATAGACAGGGTATACATAAGCATATATAACATCTAGAGATAAGAAACCGTATAGAAGCAAGCATCTAGAAAAGTGATAGAATGAAATCTGACATGATACCTGAGGTAAGAGAGCGTAGCTATTCAGAGCAATGTCAAGTACCAAAGCACTCTCCGAACGAGATATACCAGCTGCGAATTACAATTGGCAATAGGATTTAGTGAACTGGATTGAATATGGAGAGGTGATTTGCAAGGAATAATACTAGGGCATAACTCAATCGACGACTCGACAAAATGCGATATCGTAAATCGAAACCATACCCTAGTGAGACAATGCGGAGTCGACGGCGACGGAAAGGAATCGGTCGTGGACGAAGACGTTGAAGACGACGACGACGATGGAGTTCGGTCGAGGACGAACGCGTTGTAACGGAAATCGCCTAGGGTTAGGGCAAACCCTAGGTCCTCTGAGTTTTGCAGGCAAGGACAATGGAAGTAGGGGGGTGGAAACCCTAGAGCTTGCACTGGCTTGGCAGGGAGCTTGGAGGAGCAGGGCAGTTCGCCGGCGGTGAGGGGTCCTCAGCGGTGAAGACGGAGGACGGCGGAGAGGAAGAGGACGGCGGGGAGTGGTGGAGTGGCGGTGGAGCTTGAGTGGAAGCTCACTGGCGGAGAAAGCAGCGGCGCGGGCTAGGGCGAAGTGGTGGCCACGGCCGGCGCGACGGCGGTGTACGGACGAAAATAAAGGAACTGCCGAAACAGACGCTCACGCGGGGGTTATCCGCAAAAAATCAAAGCGTCGGACCACTCCGCTTGGTCCGGTGGCTGGTCCGACGGGTGGTCCGACGGTACCAGAGGAGAGAATACAGTGAGCAGCCGACCACCGGACTACTGCGCCGGACGACGCACCGGACTAGTCCGATGGAGCACCGGACTGGTCCGACGGTGAACAGATCGATATCACAGAGGCACCGAACAACTTGTCATTGGTCCGGTGCAGCGTCGGACACTGGTCCGACGGATTCTTTGGCTGGAAAAGATTTATGCAGTGAGGGACAGGGCTTCAGACCACTGCGTCGGACCAATGCAGAGTGGTCCGGAGGGTGGTCCGGTGCTTAATATTGCTCTGAATTTTCCTATTTTTCTCTCCAATCTTTTCTCTTAGCCAAGTACCAACACAAAAGAGCAAAGAGGAACACTTGTTGGACTTAACATAAGAACCATCTCTCAAACCCTCAATTTTAGAAGTAGTTTGCCATAGGCTAGGATTAGTTTTCATAAGAAAATAGTTCAATAAAGCTCCAAGGGTCACCATAGGAGCACTAGAGGGGTATTAGTTGAAGCTAGAGCGTTGAATTGCTCCCCCTAAGTGTTAAACCTAATGATGACCAACAAACTTAACCGAAAAGAAACGAAGAGGCAACACTTATGCATATGCAATGCAAAACGGAATTTGGTTCTAGGTTGCTTGCAAGTTTAAACCGCGGTTAAGCTTTGTCACACGCTTTGAAGGCGGTTATCTTAACCGCGTTAGCCAAGCCTATGTGCATTACCAAATTAAACATGTTATATTACAAATGAATGCATGGTTCACACAAGCTCATCTTTTAGTGAACTTAGAGTGATCAAGCACATTTAACTCGCTTCTCAACCTACAAAAGGTTGTTTCATCGAGTGGTTTAGTGAAGATATCCACCAATTGATCTTCGCTCTTAACTCCAACTAGTGTGATGTCTTTCCTAGCCACATGATCTCTAAGAAAGTGATGGCGAATATCAATGTGCTTGGTGCGAGAGTGTTGAACCGGGTTGTTTGCAAGCTTTACGACGCTTTCATTATCACACAAAAGTGGAACTTCTTTTAAAAACACGCCGTAATCAAAGAGTGTTTGGGTCATGTATAAGATTTGTGCACAACTTGCTCCCATGGAAATGTATTCCGCCTCGGCGGTTGACAATGCCACACTGTTTTGCTTCTTTGAGGACCAAGAAACAAGTGATCTTCCTAGCATGTGGCACTCGCCGGAGGTACTCTTCCTATCAACCTTACACCCGGCGTAATCCGCATCGGAATAGCCAACTAGTTGGAAGGGAGCTCTTTTGGGATACCAAAGACCCATGCTAGGGGTGTGCCTTAAGTACCTAAGGATTCTTTTAACCGCACAAAGATGCGACTCCTTAGGCTTTGCTTGAAACCTAGCACACATACACACACTAAACATGATATCCGGCCTAGATGCGGTGAGGTAAAGTAAACTACCGATCATAGAACGATAAAGAGTTTGGTCAATCGGTTTACCTTCCTCATCGAGATCGAGATGCCCATTAGTTGGCATTGGGGTCTTGATTGGCTTGCAATCCTCCATCTTGAACTTCTTAAGTAAATCATAAGTGTACTTTTCTCGAGAGATGAAGGTCCCTTCTCTCATTTGCTTCACTTGAAAGCCAAGGAAGAAGGTTAGCTCGCCAATCATTGACATCTCGAACTCCTTGGACATCAAGTCACCAAACTCCTTGCGATGGTCTTGGTTTGTTGACCCAAATATAATGTCATCGACATATACTTGGCAAACAAAGATCTCTCCATTAAGCTTCTTGGTGAATAGTGTAGTGTCGACGATCCCGATCTTGAATCCCTTCTTGATTAGGAAGTCCCTTAGCCTCTCATACCAAGCTCTTGGAGCTTGCTTCAATCCGTAGAGTGCCTTGGACAACCTATACACATGATTAGGCAAATTTGGGTCTTCAAACCCGGGGGGTTGTGAGACATAGACAAGTTCATTTATGAAACCATTTAAGAAGGCGCTCTTCACATCCATTTGAAAGAGCTTCATTTTGTGATGTGAAGCATACGCTAAAAGGATACGAATGGCTTCAAGTCTTGCAACCGGAGCAAAGGTCTCTCCAAAATCGAGTCCTTCTACTTGAGAGAACCCCTTTGCCACCAATCTTGCTTTGTTCCTCACAACCACGCCTTGATCATCTTGCTTGTTCCTAAACACCCACTTGGTGCCAATGATTCTTGCATCCTTTGGCTTCTCTTCAAGTGTCCACACTTGGTTCCGGGTGAAGTTGTTGAGTTCTTCATGCATGGCATTCACCCAATCCGGATCCGCAAGTGCTTCTTCTACACTAGTAGGCTCAACAAAGGAAACAAACGAATGATGTTCAACATAAGATGCAAGTCTAGAGCGAGTCATTACTCCCTTTGATGGACTCCCTATGATTTGATCATGGGGGTGAGCTTGAAGGATAGATGTTGATCTTCTATTTATCTCTTGAGGAGGAAGATGCGGTGCTTCAACATTGCTTGCTTCGGCCTCGGCTTGATCTTGAGGAATGTGAGTGTCTTCTTGAGCTTCCCTCACTTGATCTCCTTCATCAACTTGAGGCGTGTGAGGTGGAGAAGGATCTTGATTTGCTTCATCTTCAACTTCTTCCACCTCTTGCGGGTTGATAGCACCAATTGGCATATTCTTCATTGCCTCCCTCAAGGGTTCATCACCTACATCAATATCCTCAAGCGCTCCTTGGGAGCCATTAGTTTCATCAAAATCCAAGTCATACGTTTCTTCAACTAAGCCGGTGGCTTTGTTAAATACACGGTATGCCTTGGATTTAAGTGAATAACCAACAAGGAAACCAATGTCACACCGCCGTTGGAATTTACCCAAGTGTTGGCGCTTCTTGTAGATGTACACCTTGCAACCAAACACCCGGAAGAATTAAATATCCGGCTTCTTCCCATTGACAAGCTCATAGGGGGTCTTCTTTAATAGCCTTTGGACGAAGAGACGGTTTGCCGCATAGCAAGCGGTGTTGATTGCCTCCGCCCAAAACTTCTCGGGAGTGTTGTACTCATCAAGCATAGACCTTGCTAGAGTTATGAGTGTCCGGTTCTTCCTCTCTACGACACCATTTTGTTGTGGAGTATATGTGGCGGACACCTCATGCTTGATCCCAACTTCATCACAATAGTCTTCAATCTTTGTGTTCACAAATTCGGTGCCATTGTCACTTCTAATCTTCTTGATCTTCACATCAAATTCATTTTGAGCTCTTGTAGCAAACTTCTTGAAGATGCCTTGTGTTTCTCCCTTGTCATGAAGAAAGAACACCCAAGTGTACCGAGAGTAGTCATCCACTACCACCAAGCAATAGAGATTTCCTCCAAGACTAGCATATGTGGTAGGGCCAAATAGATCCATGTGTAGCAACTCTAGTACTCTTGAGGTTGACATGAAATCCTTGGTTGGATAAGTGTTTGCCACTTGCTTGCCGGCTTGACATGCACTACAAAGTTTGTCCTTCTCAAACACCACATCCTTGACCCCTCTAACCATTTCCTTCTTGACAAGTTTCTTCAAGGTTGACATGCCCACATGAGCTAATCTTCTATGCCATAGCCAACCCAAAGAATTCTTGGAGAATAGACACACTTGCAAGTTTGCTTCATTGGAAGTGAAGTCCACTAAGTAGAGGTTGTTGTGCCGGAACCCTTTGAATATCATTGATGAATCTTCAATCTTGGTCACAATCACCTCATTTGGTGTAAAGAGACAATGAAACCCGAGATCACAAAGTTGACCAACCGATAGCAAGTTAAAGCTCAATGATTGTACTAGCAAGACATTTGAGATTGATTGATCTTGGGAGATAGCCACTTTGCCTAAGCCTTGAACTTTGCCCTTTGAATTATCCCCAAAAGTAATCTTGTCTTGATTTGCACAATCCTCATCAAGTGTGGTGAACATCCGGGGGTCGCCGGTCATGTGTTGAGTGCAACCACTATCAATTACCCAATGGCTCCCACCGGTCTTGTAGTTCACCTACACACAAGCAACTTGGAGTTAAGCTTGTTATTTGGGAACCCCTTAGTGCGGGGCCCCATTGCCTTGTCAACCAACTCCTTAGCAACCCAAAGAACCCTAGGCTTGTTCTTCATAGGTGGTACAAGAAACACCACAAGTGGTCTACCCTTGGAATCTTTGTTGATGACATAGTGAGCATCATGAGCAAATGGCCTAGTGTGCTTGGGCAAGGTCTTGGGAAGTGGAGTCTTGCATTGAAATGATAGATGACCAATTTGTCCACATCCAAAACACCTCTTAGGCTTGGGTTTTGGCTTCTCTTGATTGTAGCCATTATACTTGTTCTTGTAGTAGTTCTTGGCTTCAATCTTGACCTTGTCCTTCATCACTTGGTTCTCCTTGTACCCAATACCGGTCTTGTTACTCTTCATGACGGTGCTCATTAGAAGCTCACTTTGGAGATTATAGCCCTTGGTGAACTTTTCAAGGCCACTTGTAAGCTTGGTCTTGTCATTCTTGAGCTTGGCAATTTCTTCTCGAAGAGAGTTGATCAAGGTGATAGCATCTTTGTCTTCTTCTTGAGCCGGCTTGATGGTGAAGGGCTTGTTTTCCTTGAGGTTGATTAGCTCTTCCTTGAGCTTTGAGTTCTCTTCACTCATCTTCACATAATCATCATACTTGTCGGCTTCTACAACTCTCTTGCCCATGCACTTTGCACTTTGCTCAAGAGCCACATCATCAAGCTCGATATCACAAGAGGTAGCACTTGCACACTTAGCACACGGGTTAGTAGCAACATGTGTAAGATCTTGAGTAAGTAATTCATTTGCTACCACTAGTGTGCCATGATCACTTTTCACTTGGTTGTAGTCATCTTTTAGCAAGTTAAACCTTGTGAGGAGCTCTTGGGATGACCTCTCAAGCTTATCATGTTTCTCATTGGCTTGCTTAAGAGAGGCTTTGAGCTCCCTAGTGCTAGATGTGAGAGAGTTAATCTCAAGCTTCAAATCATCATTAGCACTAGACAAGTTATCAAGCTTATCATGCAAGTTTTCCTTGATTTCAAGAAGTTTGTCATTTTTACTCTTGTACTTCCTTATGATGCTAGCATATTTGTTGCAAATTTTAATTAGCTCATCATAGGAAGGTGCTTCTTCATCATCACTATCATCACTAGAGAGGTCATCACCATCATCCTCTTTTTGTACCTTCTTGTCACCTTTAGCCATAAGGCATAGGTGTGTAGAGGATGAGCCCGGCGATGAAGGAGGAGGTGGCGGTGGAATCGAAGAACCAATCACCAAAGCGGCCACCTTCTCTTCTTCACTCTCATCATCGGAGGAGTCGCTTGAATCATCAATGTCGGTGAGCCAATCACCCACAATGTAAGCCTTGCCATCCTTCTTCTTCTTGTGGAAGTTGAAGTTCTTCTTCTTCTTGTATGGCTTGTCTTGCTTCTTGTTATCATCACTTGAGTCATCATTGCCGCCCTTGTTCTTCTTGAAGTTCTTGAACTTGTTGTTCTTGAACTTGTCTTTCTTCTCTTCGGGACATGCATGAGCTAGATGACCAAGAGTGCCGCAATTGTAGCACTTCATTTGGGAGATTGGCTTCCTTGAAGAGCTTGTGAAGAATTTCTTCTTCTTTGAGTCAAACTTGACTCCGTTCTTGTTTAGTCTCTTCAACATCTTGGCGGTCTTCTTCACCATGAGAGTGATGTTGTCTTCATCATCATCATCACTTGTACTCTCAACAACATATTGAATCTTGCACTTCTCCTTGGAAGATGCCTTGAGAGCCAAGTCCTTCTTTTCCTCCTTCTCTTTTTCTTGGAGGATGATGAAGTTCCATCATTGATCTTCATGTACATCTCATGAGCATTGATCTTGCCCAACACTTGCGTTGGTGTAGTTGCGGAGAGATCGCCTTGATGAAGAACCGTGACAATGTGGCTATACTTGTCTATTGGAAGGACACAAAGTATCTTGCGCACCACATCGGCCGGTGTCATTTGAGAGAGTCCAAGGCCATTCAACTCTTCCACAAGCACATTCAAGCGAGAATACATTTCATTAGCATTTTCATGAGATAGCATGGTGAAAGCATTTAACTTAGCAATGATAAGGTGATAGCGCTCTTCTCTTTCACATTTAGTGCCCTCGTGTAGAGCACAAATGTTTGTCCAAATCTCATGCGCGGTTTTGCAATTCCGCACACGGTTGAACACATCCTTGCAAATGCCACGGAAAAGAATATTCTTTGCCTTGGCATTGTTCTTCTCAAAGTATGGGTCCTCGGCGAACACCGATCCACCTTGGGTGGCGGCTTTGTGAACGCCGACATCCACGGCCTCAAGGTAGGCCTCCATCCGCACTTTCCAATACGGAAAGTCATCCCCATCGAACATGGGTGGCAGTCCATCCCCATGGGACATCTTGCTCTAGGCGGTGAAGCCTAATTTAGAGCAACAAGGCTTTGATACCAATTGAAAGGATCAAGATGCCCAAGAGGGGGGGTGAATTGGGCTTGTTTTAAATTTCTAAAGCAAATATAGAAACCTATCAAATGCCAATCACCCCTAGTGCCTACCGTCCGTGTGTCCTAGCTAGAAAGCGGTAGCAGTTCATAGGAAAAGAAAACAACCTAAGCAATTCTAGTAGGAAATGTAAAAACACAACGGAAAGTAATGCGGAAAAGTAAAGAGCTAGGGAAAAGAAAATCTCATGAACGCAGCGATTTTTTCCCGAGGTATCGAGGTGTCGACACACCCCCCTAGTCCTCGTTGGAGCACCTCGCAAGGTATCGCTCCCCCTCTAACCGGCGCAAGGGTAGAGTGCTCTCTACGGGCTGATTCTTCGCCACTCCGGCTCGGTGAATCGCCCACAACCAATCACAAGAGCTTGGAGAAGAGCCGCCAACAATCTCCCGGCGGTCACTTCCTTCGAACACCACCAAACCGTCTAGGTGTTGTCGAACACCAAGAGTAACAAGCACAAGACCTTCACTTGACCCACTCAAGGCTAGGAAGGTGGATGGATGCACACAAGTCACTCCTAATCACTCTAGGAGGGAAGAACAAGATGAACTCTCTCTAATCTCTCCCTCACTAGCCTCTTGGCTCTCCAAAAGAGTTCTCAAGGTGTCACCAGCTGAAACAATGGCCAAGAGTCCCTCTAAGGACCAAGGGGGCAACTATAAATAGTCCCCACCTCCAAAACTAGCCGTTTTTCACTTTTTCTTCTCTCTGCGTAGCCACCGGACTAGTCCGGAGCTCACACCACCGGACCATGCACACTGGTCCGGAGCTCACTCTGATTTCAAACTCAGGCACCGTCGGACTACTCTGCTTGGTCCGACGCACTGGTCCAACGCTCTGGTCCGGAGCCTCGGTGCTCTCTGAGTGAAATCCTTTTTCTCTTTTACACACCACCGGACCACTCTCCTTGGTCCGATGCCCTGGTCTGACGCTCTGGTCCGGAGCCAGGGTGCTCTCTGCATAGAACCAAACCCCTGTCATGAGGCGTCGGACTAGCCGTCGGACGAACCGTCGGACTAGTCCGGAGCCTTCTGACTCTCTGAACCAAGCCACCGGACCACTCTCCTATGGTCCGGTGCTTACCAGACAGGTGGTCCGGAGCTCCTCGAGCTGGAAAACTGCCTAAGTCAGGGACCACAGGACCACTCTCCTTGGTCCGACGCCCACTTAGCAGAGTGGTCCGGAGCCTCTTTCTCCCTCTTTTTCAACCGTTTTCGCTGAGGTTTCTTAAGGGATTTTGCTCCTACCATTTCTAGGGTTTATCAAGGGCTGAAAGCAAGGTCTCTAGGACTAGTTGTGACAAGTGTGCATATACCCACTTTCCTAAACTCTCCTAGGTCAAGCTACTAACCTCATACCCCTCTTTATAGTACGGTCAAAGGAAAAACAAAAGCCCTAGCTATACTTAGTGCCCTTCTCAACCTTATGGCACTAAGAACTAGCCTAGTCTTCGTCGTGTATCTCCATCCTTTGCAACCGAAATGATTTCCATCTTGGAGGCATGAATATCCATTAAGCCCATTCAAAATGCATCACTCATGACCTAACATAGATGACTTTGTCTCTGCAAAACACACGTTAGTCATAGTGATCTAGTATTGTCGTTAATCGCCTAAACACAAGGGTCCATGATTCTACAGTGCTACTGAACTATCTCGATCTTGGCTGTATTGTGGAAATGTTTGAAATCCTTCGAGATTTCACGGACTACCGGGACTATATGGGCTAGAGTGCTCTTAAGTGGCAGTTAATTCGGCTACTTTAGTACTTGATCTCTTATAATTCGGACGGTTCTATTACATCTATTTTTGGTAAGATCTTATTATGTCCAATGGAATTATAACTTCAAAAATCAAAATTACAATGCAATAGTAGGTGGTACGGGCTTATGCTCCGTATGGCGCCAATTGTGGAAGCTCTCAATTCTAGGTAAGATATTTTTTGTATGGTGAGCTCTCCATGGATGTATATTGTGCCATATAATCCTAGCAAATAAGCATATCTCCAACAAAGGCAATTGTCCTAGGTGTTCAATAGATGCAGAAGACATTAAACATGTCTTGTTCTCCTGTAGCCGAGCTAGAGAGGGTTGGCTTTCTCTTGGTATGTGGAACCAATTCAAAAATTGATGCGGGTGGACAGATAAGGATTGGTAGTGATCTAGGAGATAATTCAACAAGGTGGCTTGGCCAAAGATTTTTAAAACGTGGGCTTGGCTAAAAAATTATACTGGCAGGTTGCTAGTTCATTTGGTGGCAACAAAGACAAGCAGTACATGGGGAAGAAATTTAGAGTCTGCCAAGAGCAGATATGTCAATTGCAGCAATCTCAATAAATTATGCTCTAGCACTGAGAAAATAGATTGTGGCCAACAATAAATAGAAGAAACCGGCGGAGAAATTATGATCTTTATGAGATTTTGTGGTAGGGAGCACTAGTGATGTCATAAGAGATGCCTCGGGTGGTTTCATTGCACCTTAATATAGTTATATCTCTCATGTGCTGGACACATCTATAGCAGAAGCCTCAACATTGAGATATTGGGTCCTATTGGCGCAACAAATCGGTACCAATTAGGTGCAAATTGAAGCTGATTGTATGGAGGTTGTTGATATAATGTTTGGCAGAGGTTTCTCAGCTACGACATCGGTGGCAATCTATGATAAAATTTGTCTACTCTTGGAAGATTTTACTGCAATATCTATTAGCCATTGTAATAGGGAGTGTAATTCAGTTGCTCATGAGCTGGCTAGGCAAGCAATGCTAGGCAAAATCTCTCGTGTTTGGATAAATGACCGTTTCCATATATTCACCATTTACTTGTAAACCATGCAACTATCTTTTCAAAACAATAAATAAATTTGTCTAGTCTGGGAGGATTTTGCTGCAATATCTTTTAGCCATTGTAATAGTGAGTGTAATTCAGTTGCTCATGAGCTAACTAGGCAAGTGATGTTGGGAAAGTTTGTCGAATGTCTTAACCTAAAAAACTTCTTTCCTAAGTCCCTGCCCCGCCCATCCCCATCCCTCCATTGTCGGTAGGTGGCTTCCAATGTTGATCTCGCTCCATTGAAATTGTCACTGTCGGAGAACACATAAGGCCCTGCAATTGATTGCTTCCATCGTCCTTGCCTCCTAGCCTTAGTTCGTGGGTCCCTTTTGGTACAACATCGACACCATTGGGTGTTGCAAGAAGAGACATGTCTGACGCCACCACAGGAGACTAGGTGTCTGTCCAAGCGTCCGTGGCAGCCGTACTGCAGGTTGTGGTCTATGACGACTCCTTCGTAAACCTTGTCGTTCTTGTCGATTAAGACTCAGGGGAGTTGGGATTTGTATCGACCGACATAGGACTCCTGCTTTCACCCGCTTCCCCTTTCACCGAGTCTCTAACTCATACACCCATTTACTAGCTGCTTGACTTTGAGCTGCCCAATTCTCATGTATTAAATTCCCAGTCTAATCCATAATCATAGTGATGATGATCCAATATCTAGTTCTCAGCTCATGTCGGTGTATTGTATGGGAAAAACACTACTCTTATAGACATTTGTTGTTAGACTAGATGCTTCACCAAATAAATTTAGCAGATCAAGAAAAATCCAATATCACTATCCAAAGGTTAGAGAAAAAGGGGATGCAACAAACTGGCCTCAAAAGCTCTAGTGATGAGGAGACTAGCACATCCATCACTAGGATGAAGAGCATTGGGGATAGGATCGTCTTGCCTCAACCCTCTATAGTGAAAAATGACCTCATTGAGTATCCCATTTAGTAACAATTAAGTTGCTGAAGAGCCATCACTAGGATGAAGAGCATTGAGGACATGATCGTCTTGCCTCAACCCTCTACAGTGCAAAATGACCTCATTGAGTATCCCATTTAGTAACAACTGAGTTTCAGAAGAGACCAACATGTCCCATCAAATGAGGCTAAAACCCAATTTTTGTAACACCTCTAGCAGAAAACTCAAAGCAATTGAATTAAACACTTCTAAAAACACTGCTCTAGGAAGGAGTTGTGTATCAGTGCATTAGGAAGCACACTAAGTATACAATATCCAAAACACATACAAAAGCAAACTAATTCATCATTGCCCACTACCTGCCTACTGCAATAGCATGGACATTCTCTCTGTCTAAGCAATGCAAAATAAGAGGCTCTACTGATTGACATATTTATTAGATATATATCAAGACACTCATTCACAAACTCTGAAAATGACTAATCAAAGTTCACTTCTCCATCAGAGATGTATGTATATGTTTTTGGCATGACATGTGTCAAAGTGAAGCTGCCTCTGTTGGAAACAATCTGAGATCTGGAAATATTATCATTTTTTTACCACACCAATGCAATTTAATGGGAATTTTATTGCAGTGTTATAAATTTTAGGTTCATCAATTGTATTTTGAATTTTTTTTGTGGGATATATTTGGATCCAAACTGTTGATCTTCTGTATGTAATATTTGAGGATAACAAAGGCTTAAAATCTACATGATGATTTGTTTACATGTTTGCAGGATGATTATTTTCTTTAGAATTGTCCCACTAATTTAACAAGTGATTTTCTATCCAAGCATGATGTTAGTAGTAATTATTTGTGGACTATGTCGTCTATGATGTCTCTAAGTATTTTTCATACACGAAGAGGGAGGGAGGGCTACTCAAACTAATACTGGAGTAGCGCACGAGCATGTGGGTGCACATACAAACTTAATCTCAACCCTTGAGTCCAATCTAAATGGCTCAAGTGAGAGGTGAATTCCCCCACTCGTTGCCTACCTTTAAATCAGATTACATTCAATAAGAGAACTCCCACCTCTCATTTGGACCATTTAGATTAAATCCAATAGATGCGATTGAGTTTGTGTCTATGTACACCAATATACACTTGCACTTTTGATACTTTATCTTTGAATATGAGAGTAATATGCATGGCAACATAGTGTATTTTTACATGTTAATATAATGCCAAGTGATTGTTTGATTTTGTTGTTTTTGAAGCTTAAATTATCTTCAGCGTATTGGAAGAGACAAAATAAGCAAATGCACAAGTTTTTTTAAAACTTATTAGCTTTAACAAACCTTATATTAAGGTATGCATGCTTTCCTTATCTATTCAAGTGAGTCGATATGCTACTATACATACCAGCAACACTATTTTATTTAACTATATCAATATGGTATGCAATATTCTTGTTATGATGAGAATATACAAGTACAAAAACTTTTTGAGGACAATTCCGATGAGTGGTTTGAGCTTGCCAGATATAAGAGGACCTTTGTACTCGAGGTGACATTTTATCATGTAGGCTATTTCATGATTAGTCTAATTGCTCTTATTTTCAGTTATTTTGGAGTATATTAGAATTGTGGGAGCCTCAGTTCCATCCTCTAATACATGAGGTAACTTATGGAAAGTTTAGCATGGTTTCAAAGGTGACTACGTGTCTAGAGGGTATCATGGTTTCAAAGGTGAATAGGCGTCCAGACGAGAGTTGGGTGTGCCTAGACGCCTAGGCGACAATGTGCCACTGTTTCCCAAGGCGAGTTGGGAATGCCTGGATGCTTAGGCAATGTCTTTGAAAAAAAAGTTTAGGTGTTTGAGTTCTTTTCCTTTTTCTTAATAAGTTCCTCAAATTAACTGTGATTTCATTAATACTTGTTAGTTTTCCTTCTATGTCATTTACTTTCCCTGCCCTCATGACATTTCTATTAGCTATGTGAAGTTAGTTTTTTTAGCGAACTATGTTAAGTTAGTCCACCACTAAATCTCAATAATTTTGTCATATTTCTATCAATGAAGAACACATTTACCGAGTTAAAAACTATCCTTCTAGTTTTCTTCATCCTTACTCCTACTTAAGATTATTCTCTTGATGTTTTATCCCTATCTACTACTGTTATGCAACTAAGCTTGCAATCAAACTACTTAAATGTCTAAAATAGGACCCAAATCAAAATCAAAGGAAGCAATTACTTGTGGAAGGATGAGACATAAGAGATCGAATAAGATCGAAGTCTTTCTCAAAGCACTCACATAGATGACCTCCCATAACAACTCCAAGGACATCAAACTATGCCAATGGTCAACAGTAAACACAAGCTCCAAGCTTCACCGGACACGTGCATGGCCCATGTCTCAAACATGATGATGCCATTGTGTTTTGCATCACTAATTCACCACAAACGCAGTCCTGGTCGCATATGTCCATAGGTCCATGATGTGTCAGCTTGGCGGTGATACTCTGCTATGTCACAAGCTTCAGCTTGATGGTTTGGTTTCTGCTACTGAGGTTTCTACTACTAGGATATCTGTACGGGTTGGAGAGGGTATAGATAAATGCTCTCTGGTGGCACACAATTTTGTTAGTGCCAAATCAAGAAAACCAGAAAGTTTGAGTGGAAAATAAGGATATTTCTCTGAAACCAAAGATATTTAGCACCTTTTGAAATTTTTGATTTTATAAAAGATAAAGGGGCAAATATTAGGCTACCTTTAAACTACACGTCTTCACCCAAGTGACCCCAGGATACATCGAGTGAGGTATACAACCACTTAAAGAAGAATCTTCAATTTCCCACCGCAGAAACACTTATGAAGCTTCTAATCCTATATAACAAAAAAGAGTTATATTCTTATGCAAACAAGTAGTAAGAGTTACAACCGTTAGCTTGAAACAATCCAAGTACCATTCCATCCTCTTTTATCTTTATTAGATGACGCGCCAATTGCTTAGGCTTCATGTTGTTTATACTCCTTTATGTAACCAACCTTCAATATGCATTTTACTTCAATGGCTAGAACAACTAGCACCATTGTCAGTTCATTATTGCATGCCCATCCCTGGGGTGTAACTTGGTAGCTTGAGTCGCAGAAATTTCCAGGTTATCATGCATATTTGTTATGATTTGATATTTGTCAGCTCAAATTTCATGTTAATCCATTTTCATCAACATGGTGATTTATGCTAAGGTTGGGACACCCAACTTTAATTGGTATACTTAAAGGAAGAGTTTAATGTTATGGTGACTAAGTGAGAAGTGTTCTCATAAATGTAACTAAATGAGAAGTACAGGACCTAGGTAGTAGTATACTCCCTCCATCCCTGAATAAATCAATTACCTAGAGTTTTAATGTCAAAAAAATATGTTTGGCTGAATTTATAGAAAAAAGTCAAATATTTGTGACACCAAATGAGCACATTATGAAAATATAGTTTATGGTGTATCTAATTATTCTAATTTGGTGTCATAAATCTTGATTCTCTTTTCAACAAATTTGATTGAACTTTAAAAAGTTTGACTTAAGATACTAAGAATTGATTTATTCTGGGACGACAAAGCGAGTATTACTCCCTCCATCCATTTATCAGAGTCATCTTAGGGTCGTGCGCAGTGACCAAGGTGGGGTGGCGCATGCAGATGATTCAATTAATTCATCCAATGAGAGGAGCTGCATGCAGATAATTGAATTAATTGGACCAGTGAGAGGAGTTGCATGCACCTGGGATGACGTGAAAACTGTGGTCCTGGCTTTAGACGACTCCGATTCTTGAAGATTTTATTTTTGGTAAGATGACTCTGATAAATGGATGGAGGGAGTATCTTGTTATTTCTATAATGTGATGTGATTTATCTCTTCACAATTCATGGACTCAGATTTGACATTCAAAAGCATGTTGAGTCCAATATGTATTGATATGTGAAGTTGCAATATCAACATCCCTATGGTGTCAATGCTAATTGGTTGTAAATATGTGAATTTTCAGTTAATAAATAGACTTCAAAGTTTGATTGATAAGTTGGACGCAGAGCATTTTTTCTTGATGGATGATGATATTGAATGGGTACTCTAGCATTGATAATCCTTTATATTTTGTTCAATTATGTATGCATAATTAATAAATACCTATATTTATTTTCTAAAGCTTATTTTTTTTCCTCATGCGTGCTTTTGTAGGGGAAGAAATGGTTTTCAGACCTCAAGGATAAATTTGAGGAGAATTCCTTTGCTGGGCTTCACCTTCCAAAATGTTATGTTATTCGGGGATAGTGGTCTAATCTTTTATACGATACCAAATATACCAATATTTGATTTTTTTAAAGTAAATAGTGAACCTTGATTCGATCTATTGAATTTAAGGATCTTTGGCTAATCTTATGTATGAAGGATAGAACTCTGATAGATGCTTCCACAATGGTGGGATATGAATCTCCACAATTTTGTTATTTTTTAAGTGACAGTAAATCTTTTATGAAACAAATTTGATGTTCCTTATTGGTTTGCTATTAGGTTGTTGGTGGACCATATGAGAGGTGGATGGAAAGCCATCGTCTAGTACTGAATTATGCATTTTCACAACTTGATTGTTGTTTTGGTATTGTTTGTCCTTCCATCACTTTCTCGGTTTTGGATGGACACAAGATACTATGATTATGACTTCTATAGTGTTATTAAAGATCCATTGAAAGAGGATAGTTTTCTTATGCCCAGCTTCTTGCGGTGGACTGGGTAGAGCTTTTAACTTCAGGAGTCATTGAGACTCTCATCTGACCTAGCTTTGAACTAGTTAATAAAAGTAAGAAGATTTGTGTTTATGTACAAAACTACTAGTGCCAAAATGTTGGTTTCTATGGAACAATTTTTTTGGTTTTCAAAATTGTTAAATCAAAATTATGTGGTAAATTTGGTAGCTCCTATTAATTTGTGTTTTTCATCGTATTTGGTGAAAATCAATATTGTGCATTTGTTGAGCTTGGTAAATTTGGCATGAATACATATCCATGTTGTTAATTTTCAAATTCTTTGCTTACGTATGGATGAAAAAGGAGGGATGGTGAATTCAACATGTACATGTAATGAATGATGTTTCATCATCTTTCTTTGTTGTTTATACCTTTTGTAATTGACTAGCTTTCTATGTGGTGATTGTGGTAACCAGGCAATCACTGTGAAATAACACAGTTGCTAATTAAATCTATGATTTGTAATGAAATCAATTCATGTTAGTTTTTTATCATCTCATGAAACTTTAGTGAAACCACTGTAAGACAAATCCACTGAGGAGCACATAATAGCACATGAAGGAATACTAGAAAAGGTGGAAAATACACACATAATGGCCATAAAACCAAGTGTCCCACTTTTGGAGTGCTATTTTTATGAAGTCGACGTTTGAAGTACCAAAACTGCAAAGTGCAACAATTGGAGTCCCAAATATGCAATTTTCTCGCTCTCAACGGTCAACGGTAATTGTAGCTATGCTGCCCACCATCCTCCACCGACCACCAGCTGTTCAGCCCTCCCTCCTTGCTCATTGAATATGTCAAATTTTGTTCTGTGGAGTAGAACAATGAAGTCAGTCTTCCAACAAGGAGACCCATGTACTCGACTATTAACACTAATATGCCCAATGTACCCTGTCGCAATATGAGAGCGGCTATTCACATGGAGCAAAAAAAGTGTTCGTTAATGAGAAACCAATATGAGTAGTTAATTAAGCTCAGCCTCTCTTTAGCATGGCAACGCCAGTGCCTCTAGAAGAGGGTGGAGTGTCCAATCCGTAATCTTCGGACCATTACTCTAACCCAACCCATTGCATGTGCCCAAATTGGCATGGCCCTGTTCATGCGATCGTTTCGGTGGCTATTAAGGCGGCTGATGCTGTTTTTGGTTGTTTTGTTGTGAGAGAAAAACATTGTTTCGGTGACTGACAAGCCGTCTGATAAGCCAAGCGAACAGGACGATTGTCTAACGAGACAAGTCATGGCTGACCCATTTTTTAATGTAGTAAATATAATTGGTTAATAATTTTGTCGGCTGATGGTATGACCTCATTTCCTTATAAAAAGTATTGCTATATCATGAAACTAGTTGATAAAAGTAAGAAAATTTGTGTTTATGTGAAAAACTACCGTCCTAAAATATGTTGGTTTCTATGGAACAATTTTTTTTTGGTTCGCAAAATTGTTAAATCAAAATTTTGTTGTAAATTTGGTAGCTCCTATTAATTTGTGTTTTTCATCGTATTTGGTGAAAATCAATATTGTGCATTTGCTGAGCTTGGTAAATTTGGCATGAATACATATCCATCCTGTTAATTTTCGAATTCTTTGCTTATGTATGGATGAAAAGGAGGGATGACGAATTCAACATGGTACATACAATGAATGATGTTTCATCACCTTTCTTTGTCGTTTATACCTTTTGTAACCGACTAGCTTTCTACGTGGTGATTGTGGTAACCAAGCAATAACTGTGAAATAACGCAGTTGCTAACTGAAGATATGATTTGTAATAAAATGAATTCATGTTTATTTTTTGTCATCTCTTGAAACTTTAGTGAAACCACTTAAAGACAAATCCACCAAGGAGCACATAATAGCGCATGAAGGAATACTAGAAAAGGTGGAAAATATACACATAATGGTCATAAAATTAAGTGTCCCATGCTTGGAGTACTATTTTTATGAAGTCGACGTTTGAAGTACCAAAATTGTGAAGCGCAACAATTGGAGTCCTAAATATGCAATTTTCTCGCTCTCAACAGTCAACGCTAATTGTAGTTGTGCTGCCCACCATTCTCCACCGACCGCTAGCTGCTCGGCCCTCCCTCCTATTGGCCACTCAGCCCTCTCTCCTTGCTCATTGAATATGTCAAATTTTATTATGTTGAATAGAACAATGAAGAGGACCAGGACATTAAGATATTTTTTTCTCTTGCTCCTACACCAATTTTACAACCAGTGTCGTGAACCCAACCTTCTATTCATGCACAACCACAAGTGGTAGAAGAAGTATAGGTTTTCAAATAACCAGAAATAATAGAAGAGCCACCTAGCAATAATGTTAATCGTTTGCAAAACAATACCCACATTACTCCTAATTCCGATGATACTGTTCTTGATCCTGGGCTTAGAATACCAATTGAGCATATCGACTACATTGCTAATATTTTAAACTACCAAATTTATGTGTAAGTTTAGGTTCATGTTCTTATGATGCTCTTGATGAAGATATGTGAGGTGAGGATGAAACAAACCATCACTAGTTAGGTTTTTTTTTACCCCTTTCATGTTTCTATCAATTATGTTGTGGATTTCAATATAGAATGGATATATCATCTAAACTTATGCATTTATGATCTAGTTTTGTTATCTATAAGTATTAGACCTGGTGCGGGAAGTATATGCACTTTGATGTGGCCCTAGTTGTTAAAATCAAAGATCTCCGCCAATGTTGGGATTGCAGGGACCACCAGATAGGAAATAACACTTAAATCCTCCTAAAATACCTTTAAACTGCCTTGGTGAATCAACCTCAACCAACACCAGTAGAGCTACGGACCCATTTATTTTGCCCCTATCGACAAGCATGTTTGCTAGTTTGAATTAAAGAGCGAAGAGTTTCTTTTTGCCACGTTCAAATTGTGCACATATTCTCCGTGTTTATATGTCTCGGACTCATGAATCGCGCTAGTAAGAATTAGAACAACTCACGTCTAATGATTCAATGAAATCTGATTTTTAGACGTATTAGACCATTGTAGTGCAGATACATATTTGCTAGTATCAATTTATGTCTAGTTTGTTGGCATGCATCTATGGTTCAGGTTGGGTGCCATATATATCGTCATGACACGTTCATTTGTGCAAACACGCAGGGTCAGCCAGGAGCCCAGTAGCCTACGTCCCCGTTCCGGGCACCGTCGTGGGCATGTTTGTTGCCTCCTCATTGTCCTCATGCGTCATCCCTAGCGGCGGCTTGCCGCAATATTCCTAGTGCAAGCCCTTCCCGGGGAGATGGGATGCAATGAACCTGTCGAGCGTCCTCCAATTCGTGGTCACCATGGAGTCTCCCTCATAGTCCGCCACGGCTCGGTGGCTCCCTTAGTGCGGCACTGCCGCACATTTCGTGACACTTTCATGACTTAATGGTTAGTTGGGTGCTAGGGGAGGTATATAAATACCTCTTCTTATTCTCCCCAACTGTCATCTTGAGCATTCACTCAACATCAACCAGCAGCAAACAAGATCTCCAACCTCCATGGAAGGCTTCCACCCCCTTTGATTCCCTTGAGATTATTGAGAGATTGAGCCTCCAAACTCCTTTAAAGAGCTTGTCAACTTGATCTACAATTTTTAGAGCAGAAGGTGGATTGTGTTTATTACTCTTGGAGCAATAGCTCCTAGCCGGCTAGGCATTTCCCGTTGAAGCTTCTAA
>CM039123.1:39670351-39712193 GCA_022036555.1 Microstegium vimineum
GCCACGGAGCCCAGCAGACCGGCTTCTTCGCCGTGCCGGGCGCCGTCGAGGAGCAGAAGCGACGCCATGTCCGACGCGTCCTCATTGTCCCCGGCATGTGTCCCCAGCGGCTGCTTGCCGCAATATTCCGAGCGCAAGCCCTGCCCGGCGGAATGCTCCTCGTCAGGGCTGAGCTGGGACGCGACGAACCTGTCGAGGGCCCTCCAGTCCGTGGTCGCCGCGGAGTAGTCTCCGGCCTCGCCGTCAGCCACGGTCTGGTGGCTCCCGTGGTTCGGCATGATCAGCGGCGGGCTCTCGAGCTGCGGGAGCTCAGCGAGGCGGCTGGAGTATTTCAGGATTGCGGCGGCCGCCGCCGCACCCTCCGACTCGGGCGACTCTTGCTTGAAGTGCGCCGCGCTGGCGACGATGGGATCGTGGTAGTGCGAGTAGCTCGAGTTCCATGCTCCGGCGACGCTCCGCGGTGGGTGCATTGTTCGCTTCTTGAACGCTCGGCACACCACCCAGCCTTCTTCCTGCGTGCATACAGAGTTCTAGCTTGCCTCAAACAAAAAAAAAAATTGACAACAACGTATGAATTCAGCTAAATAGTGCTACAATTTCGAATCGAACGAACACATGAAAAGAAAGACACGATTGATATGTTGATATATGATTGCCAATGGAAGCAGGCGAGGAGAGTGCAATGCATGCGAGGTATATAAGGCCGGCCGCGCCGGGTCTAGCTTGCCTGAGGTGCGGCGTTCTCGTCGGTTTCCAGCCTGTACTCGTGGATAATCCAGTCGGTCTTCCGGCCGTTGGGCGCCCTCCCCGTGTAGAAGACGAGCGTCTTGCGCATGCCGATGAGCCCGCCGCCGCCCTGGCCCTGCACCTGCTTGCTGTCGCGCACCGCCTTGTCCCGCCCGGTCGCCTTCCAGAACCCCGTCAGCGTCGCCCGGTTCGTGCGCGTCCCCGTCGGGTACTTGCGGTCCTTGTAGCTGAAGAAGTACCAGTCACTCTGCTCCTCGTAACCAATCTTGCAGTGCTCTTCACATCATCACACGTATAGCAGTGAGAGATCTAGCTACGACGAGCATTATTATGCTTATGCATAGACACATTACGATTAAAACAAAAGTAGTGGATCAGATGCAAGCAAATAAGCTGATGCGGACCTTGGAGATCCCATGGCTCTACGCGGTACAGGTCAACGTCGCGGATGACGTCGAGGTCGATCTTCTCCGAGGCCACCTTCTTCCGGAGGTAGTAGCCGACGAGCTCCTCGTCCGTGGGGTGAAACCTAAACCCAGGAGGGACGCATGACTCCATGATCACCACACGCACGCTACCTTTGCCCAGCAGCACGCAGACCAGCCTGCATCAAATTCAGCAATGCCTGCCTCAGCCCACCTGACTCTCTCCACAATCACACACACACACACAGCAAAGTGGTGCTCGAATCATTCAAATATACACTGAAAAACGCAACATGTGTCATGTAGTACTCATGTGTGCATAGCAGGGCCTGCATTTTTATAGTATGAGCTGCAGTTTTGAAAAAGCAGCCACACTCACATACACTCACACTCAGAAGGAGAGACAGTACTGCAAGCTTGACCACTGGTTGGCTGTGCAGTTTGAAAAGGCAGTCACACTATGCAAATGCAGGATGTGCATGGACGAGGATGTATGGGTTTCAGTGCTTTTGGAAAAGTTTAACGCAGGCGCAATGCACCCATGCCGCATGCTGGAGTTGGTCTCTACAGTATCAGTATAGGTCAGTCAGGTACGGTGAAGGAGGCCTGGACCTGGACATTATTATTATTAGTACAAAGGGTACGGTAAAAGCCTGGCAGCAGGCCGGGGCAATCCACAGCAATGTCGAAGGAACTGAAATGATAGTGTCGAGGTTACGATCAGGAGCACACATTGGCCATAGTCAGCAGGGAATGATAGCTGCTGCCACAGCGCCATGGACCAGTGTATAGTATCTGGTTCCAGAAACCAATAAAATAAAATGCTATTTCGTGCAGTCTAAAATCTATCATCTGAGATGAAGCTCCTTGCTTATTGCTTATTTAAGAAAAGAGAAGCAGAGTTTTTGTGCATAAAAAAGTATGCTGTGGACGTATAGGAGAGGAAGAAGAATTGCCAGAACCCAGAAATTATGCACTTCTTGGCATATTAGTACCAATGACGTGAGCAGTGCTCCATGCAGACAGCACTCGCTCAGTCTTGTTGGCGACCCGGCCATGGGAGTGAACGAGAATACATATGAGTATCAAGCACTGTATGTATATAGAGATTCATATGTATAAATGGAGTTGAGCAGCAGTCAGATGGGAAAGCCGTCTTTTGGATGATCACTTGATCTATAAAGTTAGCAGGTAGGAGTAGGGCACAAACACAACTGGGTCCTTACACGAGCTCTGACCGTTCTGTCCCTTTGTCTAGGAATTCCATGGCAAAGCTCTGATCCTTTGTTGCCCTCGAGCGCTGCATAACTAACTTGTTGCATGTCTAATTACCTATATATGACCGCATGTAGTTGTATGCGTCTGCCACATACTAATGCAGATAGAAAACGATTCATTGATACAAAAGTGAAAACTCTAGAGAGGGATTTAATCTTAGAAAAAAGGCTTTATAATAGCACACCCAAGAGTATCTCTTAACCTCACACTCTAATTAAATCATCATCTTCAGAGTCATTTTTTCTTTATATGTTTTCACCCTCCAACTGCTTCTCTATATTTTGTATGTATTCTAGAGAACCAAACTCTTCATCTATAATTATGGAGAAATCCAGAATATATGATGATTATATTTGTTTATTAAAGAAAAACAATTGGAAGATATTTTTTTCCCAAAATCTATGTCATGTCAATAAGGAAGGATACAAAGATACTCTTGAAGTTAGAGAAGACACTCTAACACACAATAACCCCCGAACCCCCTCCCAACCAATTTCAATCATCTCTATGACTCCATCATCTAGTTCTTGTTGTCCCCCTCCTCCAATCCTTATTAGAACAAACATGTCACATAGCCGGTTAGCCCCCAATGTCAATTTCTCTCATATTCCTTGACCTATATACTCCTCTCACAACCACTCGTTAAATAACCTACTCTCCTACAATATAACATCCATTTTCAATTTTCTTTCTCCTTCCCTCATCTCAGATGCTTCCACGCATGCTATTAGTCAAGTCCAATGTCAACACTTAGGACAACACATTACAGATCTAGGCCTTATTCAGATAAATCAATTACCTCCCAACGGGATTAAGGAGGAAGATAAACTAATTTCCCCTTCACCCCCCCCCCCCCCCCCCCCCCCCCCCCCCCTCTCTCAAATCACCACTGAATTCCAATCCACGTGTATAGGGAATGGGTTTGTCCATGAAGGCCTTAAAATCAGAAGCACTGAGAATACCATGGATGATGTAATTGACGTAAATAGGCCATGTATGGATCTAGGAAGCATTAGTTGGGAAGAAGTTGTTTGGCTAACATCGTTGGCAACAATATTGTCATGCGGCAGGAACTTTATTATACACCGAGAGCGTTGGCAGTGTGTGGCAATTATTTGTCTCTAGTGCACCATCTTTCCATCTAAAATGAGGTTTCCTTACTTGGGGCATGCATGTCCATTGTCCAGTACCAGTGCCTGCTCTAGAAATGCTCCTTCATTCTTCCATGAATTTGATACATTTCTTGGTCATCATGGAACAAACATTATATTGAAGATGCCCTTAGAGTATCACTGACCATCTCCATTACAGGAAGAAAATGTATTAATTATGAAAGGAAAGGAAGAGATGATAGAAAGGAAAGAAAAACCATAGTTGTTTCGTTCATGCTATCTAATGTGCAAGATCACTCCAGGATGTGCACCACACAACTTTTAAAAATGAAATTATATCTATTTATATATATTAAGAGAATGGATTTTGCAGATAGGAGCAGGAAAATAGATCAATAGGGTATTGAAAAAGCCTAGCCTTCTCGTGTGTGCAAGCACATCCAACCGGCCAGTATGAGATCTCAACAAGAGAACGTAAAAGAAAAGGAAAAGATTAGATCGTCCAATATACAGTGCCCAATCAATCGTCTAAATAATAAAATTCAAAAAAGTTTCGCGGACAAGGACCCAGTATAATCGATCTCCTATGCATATCCTTACCCTGCAGAGAGGGGGGGGGGGGGGTGGGGGGGGGTGGGGCAGAGATCACTCCAAATGATCTTTTTTGTGTGTGAAATGGATCACTCCAAATCTCTGATGACTCAAAAAAAGATTCACACACAGCCCCAAAAAAATTGCAAAAACAATGCGTTCATCAAAAAGGGAAAAAATGCAAGAACAGATAAAAAAACATAGATCCTTCTACTTATGCACAAAAATGATTATCATGAGCCGTAAATAGTAATGTCTCCAACTGACCTCAAGGGATCAAATACTCTACACTCAGCGGGAGTACTTTCTTCAGGCTAGCTAATAACTAGTTTGAGGGCATGAAGAGCTGAGGGAGGGAGTGAGAGCTGAGCTAGAGGGAGTGCGTGAGCTTGTATTGGAAACTGGAGATGTGAAGAAGAGGGGAAGCAAATTAAAGAGGAATGAGAAAGCTGGAGGATGTTTAAAAAGGAGGGAGGAGGCTTCCCTTTCCTTCGCGCGTGGTTGGGGAATGAAGCCCGTGGGCCCTAGGGGACCCTTTTGGCCACCAAGCTGATGTCACGTTGTCTTCCCGGCAGGCCTCGTCTTCTTTCCTTTTATATTCCCATTTCCCAATCTTGACTGATAAGCCACACAACTGTGCTTGTGAAGATATTGCACGACTATGTGCTATCGACGATGATTGAAAATACTTTTTGAGAAATATTGATGGATCAAGAAATCGACACTCAGGTTGAAGCTGGACTACGGGGATGGTTTCTGCTATGGATGATGCCACCTCCTTAGGGCGACAACTAGCTATCAAATTGATTCATCATCAGTGAAGTGAATGGAGTTTTGAAGTCTTCTCACACACATAATATCATGTACTAGGTCTCAAGTTCTTACAGTGACGCAACCAAGAATGAGTGAACTTGAGGGATTAGGTTAACCTTGCTCATCTTCAATTATTTTCTTGTTCTTTTGTGCATTTTTTTTCCAACTATTTCCAGCTATAGGGGATTGGCCTTGCATAGGTGCACTTGCATGTATGTGCTGTCATTGTTGCATATCTCTGATAATAAAATTAGGAGTACACTTTTAGACAAATCATGATGAGATCAAAGCACTGACTCCTTAAGATTAACTGCTGCAGTCTTAACCACTCGTAATATACTCTGTAGATTGTTTTGAAATTTACTGCATGTGCACTCCATTAATATCTAGCTTTATACATCAGAATCCAACTATAACCACCGGTATAATAATGAACATGTAAAGGAACAAAAAGGCACGAGCGCAAATAATGTACACAGAATAGAATGGCATGATTGAGGATCAATACATTATTCAGTTTTGTACTGATTACTGGTCAAAATCTTGTGTAACACAACACCACCTTTCCGGCTTTCCCCAAAAATAATGCTAATGAAGCATGCATTGCAAATTCTACTTATAGCTAGTTGGTACTAGTACCTCTGGTTCACAATACTTGTTGTTTGAGTTAGCACAAAATTTCCAAATGTAGATTAAATGATCATCTTACCCTTAATTACTATCCACTTAAGTATGTATGAATGAGAAAAGAAGCCAGTTAATGGTGCAATTAAGAGAGGTGAGATTGGAAAGGTAGGCGAAATTTACATGTAATAATTTGCAGAACAAGAAAGGAAGCTAAAACAATATGTAATTTGAATACAGTGAACCAGAAGTTGAAATGAAAACTGATTCAGAGATCACCACTCTTCACACCAGAGGACAAATTATTAGTACTAGTTTGTTTTTTTTTCCTAATTGTAACCATGTATTCTAAAAAACTATATATAGGAATAATAATCGAATCGAACGAAAGAGGATTGGTGGAGACTTGAGACTGTACCTCAGCAGTGCAGGACTGTTCGCCTGGCGTGCGTCGTTGTTGTGGCTTTTTTCTGCTCATAACTACTACTGCTGTGGGTGTGGGGGGTGTCAAAAGGGAAAGCTTTTTTTCTCGATCGATCGACCAGTCTCCAGTTGCTGCTAATGATCGTGCATCATCGAGACGATTTCACGCGCACTGATCCCGAGGCCTACACTGCTTTGCTTTGCGCATGCAGACCCGGACGCACCCCCCCACACTGCAGCGCGACACTAATTACCCTTTGATCACTTTTCTTCTCGACACGGCTCACTAACTTAATGATGAAAAAGGTACAGCTGGTGTCAGGTTCGTACTTCAGTAATTCAGTGTACGTGAAGAACTCAACACCATTACACCACATGTGTCATTTGAACACAACACACGGCAGAAGTCAGTCAATGCAAACTACTGCGCTTTATCTTCAGTGCATCAAGGCATCAAGCAATGCAGGTAATTAAGCAACTGAGCTTTTCAGGTGTACTGCTCTCGCAAATTACCTGCTTGGACCCATCACATCTCCGATCTCGGAACATGATACACTGTTGATGGTAGCGATCGATCAGCTAGCACAAGTCAATGCAAATACCCTGTAATCGATCGACGAGGAGGCCAACTGGGGTCCGGCTTTCGCATGGGAGCCGCTATGATATACACTGAATAATCGTTCCAGCCATACATATCCAGGTGCTGAATCCCACTAAGATAGTAGCTAAGTGGCGTCGTGTCAGTAAAACGCGTGGCGAGATGGCCGACGAGGTGACTACTCGACGAGGCTGAGCTGAGTAGTCTCGGTTGATTTTGTGTACGTGTATGTAATGGGGCGGCCTGGCCTGGCCTTCTGATCATTGCTCCCCCCATACATTTCAGCATGTTTCATGCCACTTCATTCCTGGCATGGATCGATCGATCACTAGCTAGTCCGGATCCGGAAGCAGAGAGAGAGATCGAAAATATCTATACAGCGGCGCACGTCGTACGTGGTCGCAATAGTTAGTGCCTCGATGGATGCTAGCTAGCGGCAACCATGCCTGCCGTTCGTTCCCAAGTGGGGCGGTGGCCACCGAACCGTGTCGTCGGGGCACGGACGTCGACGTACGGCTCCCCCGGCCCGAGCATGTCTCCGGACGGACCGGTGTGGGTGGCGGTGGGTACGGTGCAAATGCAGAAGAACCCGGCAAATAAACTCGCGCGCTCGATCGTTCGCGAGTGTTCCAGAGCCAGGCGGCCGGCGCGCGCGGCATCGTTCCGGGCGTCCGGCCGGCCGCGCGTAGGCCCCGCGCGCCGGCTCCGGTGCACTGGGCGGCCGCATGCAGGTTGGCTAATGCGCTCGCGCGCCGCCCCAACACGCGACGCGAGTGAGGTTACTTGGCTTGCGACCGTGGATACACATGTTGCCCTATGTGCAACCACGAGTTAACTACGGCAAGCAAAGCAAAGTTCAGTAGTTCACCTAGCTAGCTCGACACGATCCCTTTCTCTTTATTTATTTATTATTAGTTTGTCATCTGTCCCAGAAAATTAATGGATGCCCTTTTCAGCTACATATGGATCAACCTTTGTTTGGTGCAGAAAGGTACGGTGCGTGGCAAGCTAGCTAGCATGCTGCATGCATATGGAATGGAAGATCCTTAGCGTAAGCGGCAAAAAGGCTACAGGCCGGCCGGGAAGTTTGTGCGTGCCCGCGCGCGGAGCCTGCTGCTGTAGCTGTATGGATTGGAGTGTGACAGTAGTAACGGTGTGCTACAATCACACTTTCCACATAAAAAGCTGAAGCCTGCTTCACAATAAAAATTAGTGTACGATTCGATTCTATGCTTATTAGGTGATACTCATACCGTCATACGTACGTACAACTAGCTAGCATGACAGTTGACAGGGGCATCCCACATTTATTTATCTATTGGAGCGACATGGAATTGCTTCATTTACGTTGAATAAATACTCTGAGGTTTTCGGTTGATTCGTATCCATACGTCGGATAGCTAGGCGGGTGTCCAAAGAGATCGATATATATATAGTTATTACTATGACCATCTCATCGATTTATTTTTCATTATTTGTGCGATCAAACCAGTACGTTTTAACTTTTAACCATGGATATGGGTTAGTGCGTGGGCGAAAACAAACAGCAGGCAGCGTTGGCCATGGAAGGCAAAAAAAGCACAGAACGCGTGCGTATGCAGGTGGCAAAGCAAAGTCCTGAAACAGGCCGGAAAATAGTAGTATCATCATCATTGTATAAGCAGCTTGTCGCACACTCTTGTACCACCATGTGAGCCGCTAGGGACAGGCTTCCTTCTTCCTCCCCCGCTGATTTGCCAATTCTCCGGCCGGCGACGGCGAGCAATCATCATTACTCCTCGCCGCGCTCTGTATGTACTCACGACCAGCTGTCGAGGATCAGTCGGCCGGCGTGTGCGTGCACCGTGCACGCCGTGGCTTACGCAAGCAACGATACATCCCTGATCCCTGGACTAATAACTTGCTGAATGATCGTGTCCTTTTGGTACCGATCGTCGATGGCGGCCATCCACGGCCTGGCCGTGAATGATCATGCATGGTACTCTCTCTGTCCCAAATTATAAGACATTTCAAAAATCTTGAAGAGTTAAAGTATCTTAAATTTAACCAATAATTGTAGAGAATACTATAAAAATTTATGATATTAAATAGACATGTTATGAAAATATAATTGATAACGAATCTAATAATACTTAGTTGACATTATAAATGTTATTATATTAACATATAACTTTGGTTAAAGTTGAGATAGTTTGACTCTCCAAGATTCTTGAAACGTCTTGTAATACATATGTATCTGCCGACAACACAGATCTTCGCCTTCGGAAGACGAAGAGAAAAACTTGAGTCTCCATCGCCATCCAGATGGTGCCTGACGACCGAGGAGGCGGGTGTGATTCGGAACATTACGCGTGCAGACCGATACGCCTAGTGTTGGGTTCTTTCTACTGCTGGGCTGTACCAACTGGTTAATTATTCACCTTTTGATTTTGAATAGGCACCGATCGACCGTACTCCTATGCCAATTGCCACCGCTTCAATGACGATCGATCTCCGAAACGGCAATCGTGATGGTGACGCCGCTGATCTATCGCACGCTCTGCTTTCTTCCCTGCGACTCCTCTGCCCGGTAATTATTTTGCACGCACATTCTCTGCTGCCTTTTCTTCACTCTTTCCCTGTTGTAATTTGAGCCAGGGCTCAGGATGTCAGGAAGGGCACGAGGTAGATAACACAGGAAAGGAAACGGAGGGGGGAGAAGGGGGAAAGGATTGAAAACCACGTGCCACAGAAATAAGTAGTAGCACGGCCTTTGTCCAAGTGCTCCAACGTCGGCCTTCTTTGCTTCCGCACACCTGGGCCCATGGACTCAATATCCCTCTTAATAAAGGCATGAAAAGGCCCACGAGTCTCACGACGGAGACGGAAACACACTTCCTAGAATCCCAGCCCGTGAACCGCTCGCCTTCTCGCCAAAAGTATTCTTGTTACTACTATTATTAAGGGCCCTTTTGTTAATTATAATTATATATTAATAACCAAAAAGAATACAAACCGCCCCCGAATGGCCGACCGACTGATCCTTTTGGCCGACACACGAGCACTTCACTGACACGCGCTCCTAAATGGGCAACAGTGAGCCTGTGGATCCGGCCAGCGATCCCTGGAGGGCCAAGGCTGAGACACCGTCAGGAGTCAGGACACACCGGTGGCTGAGATGGATGGAGTCACCCTCACGAGTATGCCGATCGAATCGCCGTCCTCCATGTCACTGACTACTCGTAGTATGTGAGGTGGGGAAGCGAAGGGACCGCGGACTCGTAGTATGACTAACGAGGACGGACGGACGGCCGATGGGGTTGAAGTTCGTGCTCTACGCTCGCGTACCGCCCGCCACCTGAACCTGAGCCCCACCCAACGCCACGTGACACCGGCCCACCGCTCCTCCGGCACTCGTCCTCGGCCAAACGAACAAATGGCGGAGTTCCCAGCGAGAGGCAACAAGGACGGACGGACGCGCACCGGCCGGGTTGCCGACTTGGTCCGGCACGCGCCTTGATTTGTGGCGACGAGTCCGATTGCCCGCGTGCACACGTCGCTGTCGTCGCGCCCCTCTGCCTTCTCTGCCTGCTCGTTCAATCGTTCGGCGGGGGCGGGGGTTGCAGCTGCATCGGTTGCTCCACCATTCGCGGGGCGCCCTTGCGGTTGCGGGGGGACGGCACGTTCGGTCCGCTCGCGTCGCCCGCCACCCGTCTGTCCGTGACGAAGGAACCGTCGATCCAGCTGGTGCCCCCGCGGCCCCCCAGACGATCGAGGCATGTGCAGAGAAGGGCTCAAATTGTTATGGTCCGCGTCGGCACCGGCCCCGGCCCCGGCCGCGTCCTACACGCACCGGTATCCATCACCGTCGTGCCCCAAGACTTTCATGGTTCATCGAGAACTGCTTCCACCTTGTGCCATCACCTCTGTAACTCTGGCTGCCTGCTTCAGGCTTTTGTTCCAGCGTCACGAGACGAGGTGTCACTCTCACTCACCTTAGTAGTAGTAGCAGTGATAAAAATCTGCATCCAGGGTTTTAACCAGCTGCAGAATCATGGTTCATCGAGTACGTAGCCGTCCGGGCAACCATGGGCTCCACACGGTTTCTCAAAAGGTACCTTTTCTCTGGTGCCCTTTGCCTTTTCCAACGATGAAAGTACTGTGCCCCGCTACTGTACCGGCCGTGCGCCCAGAATCCTGCGTCCCTTCGTCCCCAGCTCCTTCTGATCCGCTGAATGTGGCTGCCACGGTACTGTACTGTATGAATGTTCTCATTCGGTCATTCGCTCGAACAGGTTTAACACAGTAGTGAGGTGTCAATGGGGCCAGTTGCCAGAACAAGGACAACTTTCGGTACACATCTTCACCGCTACCTACGTGCTGTGTTTGGCCTGGCTTTGGAGCCCGGTGCCCGGCTCGTGTTTTTCGACAAAGCCGGCCGGATGCCAGAACAAGCTATGTTTTTCAATGTGCTAGTAACCGGAGCTTTGCCGCACCATCGGCACGTGATCTGTCGCTCAAGAGACTCGAAGACCACATGGAGGCACGGCCGAAAATAATATGGAAACTAGACTAGTCAGCTATTTGAAAAAAAAAAAGCGAATTAAACATGATGCAAACTCTTATTCTCTAGTTATTAATTGGACCACCAAAGTAATCGCCTAACTTGTTGCCTTGTTGGAGTTCTAACAAGATGATCTGAGCTCCAATGTGGAATACAGTAGTCCGGACCATGGAATAGATAATATCCTCCTCGATCAGTTGCACTACTTGTCTACTTGCAATGCTGCTGCAAAATACTGCAGGTGCAAAGCAAAGCTAGTAAGCTATAGAGTACTTTTGCAGCAGCCACAACAGCTGCAGCGCGCACATAACCTAAGTACCTACCATGCATGAGGATATATGTTCAGTTTTCTTCTAGATTATTAGGTTCATTCGAATGAACTACAGCTAGTAATGATTTCTGAGCAAGAAAATGAAGACGAAATAAACTAAGCGAGAAACACCTAAAACTATCAAATGAGTACTATCTGCTTATTGATCAACCGAATCAAGGCGCAAGATTCCTTGGTCCCAATCATCAAATGCTAACATTATGCTTGCTCTTGCCATAATCAGCTTCGTCGAGGAGCACTTAGTAACCTGGAATCCTCAGAGGAAGCATTATTGGGAGTTTAAAAAACTCTTGTCATGTTAATGGCCAAGTAGTTCATCAGCACATCCCGCCATCAGAAAGGCACACCAGTAGGCTGCTGTCTGTAACTGGATACGTACTAGTTTGACTTCTCACTTATTAGTTGACGGCGTTAGCGCATCGTTGCGAATCTAAAGAATGTAAATTAGTACTATTCTTTGTCTTAAACGGTTAAACCAAACTGCTGTAATGAACTATTATAGAGAAAAGTATGAGCTCTTATTATGACACCAAAAAGGAACATTAATATAAAAATGCATTTCGATGTCAATTTAATAAATATCGGTAACTTTTACAACAAAAAAATGGGACAAATTTGAAGATGGCTCCATTTAAAAACAAAAATCAGAATTGTACTTTCTTTTGAATGGAGGCAGTAGTACAAGTACTACAGTAGTACCGCAGACCGCAGTGATGACAGTTGACAAACGTAACTGATCCTTCTGACATGTCACAACATAGTGTTGCTGTGCAGAATTCTGCTGTTCTACGCTACGCTCCGTTCTTTACACGCAGCTCAGGTCCCATTTTTTCACGTGGCATGTACTCACTGTTTAATATCTTTTGTTTTCGCTGATTGAGAAATAACTTTGAGTAAATGTATATTTAAAAATATTAATATTTATGGTGTATAATTAGTATTATAAAAATAGATTTAAATCTAATTTTTAATAAATTTATTTATATATATATATAAATATTGCACGTATTTTTATAAATTAAATTAAACTTACGATACTTAAAATAACAGCAACAGTTATTTAGAGAATTAGGAGTAAAATGACGTACTATCTGTTGCTAGAACTACGCAATGAACATCCAAAACTCCCAGGGCGAGCAGATCGAAGATGATGCTGCGGCTGCTGCTGCTGCTGCTGCCGGCGCGCTGCGAATCCCGGAAAGACATGGGCCACAACCCCACGCCACGCTGCCAAAAGGCTCTCTCTCTCTCTCTCTCTCTTCAGCGTTCGGCAACCAGCAATTAAATACCATCACGGCATCATCACCCCACCCTTCAAACCGCGTAGAAACACCGCGCGAGAGACACAAACCCGATCGGGAGCCAGCCACAGCCACAGCCACCGCCACCCCCACCGCACCGCACCCACACGCAGCAGCCAGCAGCTTGTGCGCGCGCGACGCGCGACACGGTCGGCGCGCGGCCTCCTCGACTCGACAGTCGACAGTCGACATGAACACCACGAACGGGCACGGGCTGATGCACCAGCACCACCACGTCCAGGCGTCCATGCCTCCGGCGCCGCTGCCACCGGCGGCGCAGCACCAGAAGCAGCAGCGGCCGGGACTGCCGCCAACACCGCCACCGCACGCGGGGGCAGCAGGCTCCCACTCTCTGCACGCCGCCGACATGTGCATAGACGACAGCACGGCGCCGCCGGGGCGCGCGGGCGGAGGGCTGCCACCGCGCAAGGCGCACCGCAGGTCCCGCAGCGACGTTCCCTACGGCTACTTCCAGCCGCTACCGCCGCCGTCACCCAAGATGGAGGCCGCCGGGGGCTGGGCCCTTGCCGCCGCAGTTGCCGCCGCCGCCGGCGGCGGCGGCGCCGGCGACGACCTGTTCAATGCGTACATGAGCATGGAGGGTATGGACGGGCTGAACAACTCCGACGGGGATAGCAGCGGCATGCGCACCAACGGAGCCGACAGCAGCGAGAACGAGTCGGAGGACTACGGCGGCGGCGGCGGCGGCGCCGACAGCCAGTTCCTCCTCTGGGGCGATGGTCGAAAGAAGAAGAGGAATGCCTCCGGAGATCCCGCCGCCGCGGCGCCACCACCTCCGGCGAGGCACGCCAGGAGCCATTCCATGGACAGCCTCATGGGGAAGCTCAGCTTCTCCGCCAATGGGGAACCCGGCAAGTTCAGCCTCGAGTTCGGTGGCGGCGAGTTTACCCCGGCCGAGATGAAGCGGATCATGGCCGACGAGAAGCTCGCCGAGATGGCCCTCGCCGACCCCAAGCGCGTCAAGAGGTAGGCACCGCACCGCACCGCACCGTTTCTAACAAGCAAATTCTATCCTACCACTACCATAAAAGCTCGGATCCTCCCCGTAATAGCCGGATCCTTCAATTACTGTACAATTTGCAATCCAGAGACCGCAAATGCAAATATCTTACTGTAATAATCACAATGTTGTTCCGTCCGTCGTGATCGGCAGGGTTCTCGCCAACAGGCAGTCGGCGGCGCGGTCCAAGGAGCGGCGGATGCGGTACATCGCGGAGCTAGAGCAGAAGGTGCAGATCCTGCAGACGGAGGCCACCACGCTGTCCGCGCAGCTCACTCTGCTACAGGTACTTATGAATTCCCAGGGAGGGAGGGGAATGTTGCGGCTCCATCCATCGCTCAAAAGTTCAGAGCTTGCTTGGTGTGCTTAATCAGTTGTCGTTCTGTTGGTCGCAGCGGGACTCGGCGGGGATGGCCACGCAGAACAACGAGCTCAAGTTCCGGCTGCAGGCAATGGAGCAGCAGGCGCAGCTGCGTGACGGTGAGAACCAATTCCGCTTTCTTGGATCGCAGTAGCAGTTGGCATTGCATGGATGGAATGAGTACTCTGTTCAAAATTCCAGCTCAATTGCCGGTTTGCTCTGAGTTTCCAATGTGTTCGTAGGATCGTAGTGCTGGACGTGATCGCCGCACTGCCATACGATACGTAGTTTCCATGGATGCGGCATTTGGCGCCTACGCATTGGCAGTTAGTCGTTGTCATGAGCTGCCGATACGCTTACCAGTTCGCCTTGCAATTGCTTGTTTTTTTTAAAAAAAAAAATTGGAACCGTTGTCCTCTGACGCTGTTAGTTGCTGGCATGTCGTACAAAATCAGAATGATTTAGATAAATGATCACACTACGCGGCGACTTCGTCAGGCATGGCGACATCGCCTTTGTTTTGGATTCTCGTATCAATAACATATATACTAGTATATAATAAATAAATAACCAAGTGTTTGTCAATGCAAACTGGCACCGCGTTGCCTAGTTCGTGGACCGATGCTGCTGGCCACTACCCCTGTCACAAGAGGCCGGCCGTCTTTGGATAATACTCTACAAGCAGCAACTGCCTTTTTATTAAGACTGTCAGTAGCATTGTAGCAATACCATTTGAACTAGTTCTACATATACAGCTTACATCAAACATGTGAACCATATAGGAATAGGAAGCAATTTGTTTATCAAGAAGTGCATCTTGTTCTGACCACAATTTCTGTTCTACTGAACAGCTCTGAACGAGGCTCTAACAGGTGAGGTCCAGCGCCTGAAAGTCGGCGACACAAGCTCGTCCGGCAATCTATCGCAGCAAATGCAGCTCCGTTGCCAGAACCAGATGGTGGAACTGCACAAGCAGCAGCAACAGGGTGAGCAGATACCATTCTATCAGCTGGAGCAGAACCGCGCACGAGGAACCACGAGCCTAAATGAGGATTGTGGTGCCTCAACTACCTGCACTGGGTTACACAGAAAAACCTTAGTCCCATAGATGATATGGATTACGTTTCCTAACCCATTTATCTTGAAGCTGTGATCTCGTTTATATAGTATACTATGTTTGATGGGCCGGCAAGGACCCCGTACGTTTCTGAATGTTTTATGTTCTTCTCAGAACCATGGTTGTCGCTGGAGTTGTCATAGCAGGTGAAAAATGTAATGAATTCAAATTCTTTTGTACTACTGTCATTTATGAATTCGTTTGGGCATTACCTGCAGCTGTGTAGAAACCCGGTTATCTATATCTATGATAAAAACATTTTCACTATAAATTCCCAACTCAACACGCAATACATCTATATTATCTCTCACTAATTTCTTCACGTCATCTCTATTTTTCATTTTAATTTTTTCAGAATCCCCGCCCCAGCAACACGCGGAATATCTGCTAGTTCTTTTTTTTTTTAAATGCCATAACAAGATAAGTACTGCTTTCTAGAGCTATTTGAGAGTGGATCGCGGCACGACTTTTGGTATGGCCCAAAACACATGTCACAAAAAATAATGTTGGGTCATGTCGTTGTCTAGATCTCACCATGTTGGATGGCATAGTAGGACTATATTGAACTGTGCTTAAGTCGGCATGAATTGTCTACATGACATGTAAGTACACTGTTGTAATGCAATCTCATATTTTAAGAGATTTTAAGAGCCATGTTGGACCAGCACGACACCAATTTGTGCTAGAAAAGCCCAAAGTGTCTCACAAGTCTAGACGTCATGACCGAGGGATTGAGAAGCGCTGGCATGACCGTCCACGGTCACAATCTCTACTACTGTGGCTGGCAGCGGCGGTCGTGCTGGAGAAGCTACAGTAACAACGCAACAGCAAGAAGCACACCCCACGCCTTGCTCAGCGAGCGAGTATACATGTGGACTTCTCTTTCTTCTTGACACACTAGATTTGAGGAAGTGCAACTTCCATTTTTAAGCATGGTTATCTCTACTTTCACAAATAAGGGGACTAAAGTTTTTCTATTTTCTCTTGTTACACATAAAATCCTTTAAGATTTTCTTAGAAAATTTCAGTAATTTTTATTTGGGTCTACAAAATAGCTCTATGCTGACGATGTATATTATACAAACAGTTTCTCTTAACGTACACAAGTACAAATCAAACAGTTCCGAACCGCCACTAAAAATTGATTTGTGCAAGTGGTTTTCTTAAAAAATCCGTCACTAGAAAACATATATTTCTAGAGGCGAATTTCTTAAGAAAATCGTCATTACAAATTTCATTTGTAGTAGCGGATTCTTAAGAAATCCGCCACTAGAAATCAAGTATTTCTACAGATAGATTTTTTAAAAAAACTGTCACTAGAAATTCTATTTCTACACTTAAGAAATCTGCCACTTGAAATAATTGGACACTGATTTTTTTAGGTATTCAAACGACCTTGGATGGGAACAAATAAATCTCGAAAAGTTATAAAACTTTGTAGTTGATAACCTTTTTTTAATTTGAAATCAACTTATCATCGAAAACTACATTCGAATTTATCAAATTTAAAATTTAAATTTTGTAAATGACCTCAGATGGATAAACTACCAAAATAAAAGTTGTAGATCTTAAAAGGTTATGAAACTTTATAGTTGACAACTTTTTCATTGGAATTCGTTTAGGGTCTCAAACAATCAACTTACTCGGTTTAGTATAATATGTGGGGAACCAAAATGGAATCTACACACACGTGAGTGATGGGTGGAGTGGTAGAAGGGGTTGCTCGCGAGGGTGAGATCGTGGATTTGAATCCCACCGGTTGTGTAGCACATGACTTTATGCAAAAAAAAATACGCGACTAGGTGACCTACTGGTGGACCTCTCCTACCATTAAATTCTTTTTTTTCTATTTTAAAAACTGGATTTACGTTTTTCTGGACAACCATTTCTACTTATGGTTCTCGGTTAACCGTTAGTGAAGAGATTCATTTTCACTGGCCTCTAGTGCTGGCGGCTTCTCTGTACTAGTGTGTCCCAGTGTAATTTGATTTCATTAACATTTGCATTTTTTGTGCTTTTTTGCCCGACCTAGTTACAGATGCGCTCACACATATGAGCGCACACTCACCCTTATGAGCACACGCACACACACCCTATTTTATAAGCACCTCTGAAGAATCGAGTTGGACCGACAAATATCGAGATTGACAAATTTATCATAGGCGTCTTGCTGTCGACGTGCACGTCGTCTACTATCGGAAGAATAACACCGTTAAATTTTGGAATAAATCTAGAAAAATACGAGCATCAATGTCAAATAGAAAAATTAAACCCGTGTAGATAGGTTCCATAACAAAGAATCCAACCAGTTGAGCTACACTCAATTCCCTAACATTTACGTTTACATTTGCCAACCAAACAACACCTAAATAGAATGAAAAGCTTTAAGCTACTGTCTATCCAGCATAAGCATACTCTCGTCCTAACAACTCTTTCCCCCCTCTCTTACACGTGTGACAACTACCGTTGTACATGGTACCCGCTTTTTCACATGAGCCTAGTTGGTGTGACAAAACAACACTCCAAAGCCACTACATCGAGGCTGCTCCAAGCGGACCCGGTCTTGACCATCAGCCTAGCCTAACTCGGTAGACTGTCGATTAGGCGCTGCCGTTGTTCCATTAGTCAATCAATTCGAAAAATACTAGGAGATTGCAACTTTCCATGTAGTATACGTTGTCATAATTTTGAATTTCTTGATTTTACACAAATTTGGCTTACAGTTCTAGTAGAATCCACGATTTAAATTGCACGCTAAAGAATTGCGTGACAAGCTTTTCTGGGCGCTATGCGCCGCTATAGCGCCGCTATGGCTCCGCTATAGCGGCAACTAAATGATGCGGCGCCAGGTAGCTTAGCACGCTATAGCGCGCTATTTTATTACAATCAGACAAAACCAGCAAAACAGTCAATCAACTAAACACTAAACATATTCTCATGATAATCATAACTCCATAAGTCATAAATTTATAGTATGATAATAATAATAAGTTCATAACTCATCCACAGGAAAACCAAAACCACATCGATACGGTACTTGACATAGTTTTTGAAAGATAAAATCGGGTCCTTAGTGGGCTTAAACTGACCGGGCCGTAGTTTTTTTTTTGCTCAGCCAGGGAAACGATGATAACGGCAATTTAGCGGGCTATGTCGCTATTTCAGTTTAGCGGCGCAATAGCGTACTATTGCGTCAATAGCGTTTATAGCGTGAAAAAAAGAAATAGCTTCGCGTCAAGCTCTTTGGGCCGCATCTACTATTACTACCCGAACCATGTATCCACTGGATCCGCTCCTAAACGATCCTAGAACCCTATCAATGGTATCAGTGGCCTCCTACGGAGGGGATCCACTTGGATCCGAGCCCAAATCGGCTCACCAAATCGAAACCCTAACCCTAAAATCTCACGAACAGAGAAGGGATTAGGGGAAGAACGAGAACAGAAACACGGATCGGTATGAACGAACACACGAATCGAAACCCTAACAGGGTATGGACACCCGATCCAAACGAACAAAGCCGGCGGGTTACTTCTTTTCCCCACCGCCGGACACAAGAACGAATCAAGAAAGAAACGAATCCCCTCATCCCTATCGTGCTCTGTCGTTGAAACGGCATCGTCCAAATCCACAGAGCAACAACAAAAAAAAGAATCAAAACCGGCACTCACCGCCGGCCACACCCATGGTGCCGTGCGCACGAACCACCACCGCCGAGCCACTTGGCGGCGGCGTGCTCAGCCGAGGGCGAGCATGCGCACCGGCAAGGGGCTCCGCGGCGGCGCTGCTCCGGCCACCTGCCCTCGGTGCCCGCGCTGCGCAGAGAAGAAAGGGAGGGGGTCGGTCTTAGCCGCCGCCGCTCTGAGAGAAAGGGAAGTGGAGCGGCGCACGGGGGGGGGGGGGGGGGGAGGAAGAATGGAGGGGAGCCGTCGGCTCGGGGCGCCGGCGGGCTCTCCCACTGGCAGCGCCGCGGGCGCATCCGCCGCCGCCGCCGCTCTGCTCTGTGCAGCAGAGAGAAAGGGAAAGGGAGCAAATGAAAATGAACTAGGGTTGGGTGGGGTTGCCGGCCGCCGGGGGGGTTTTGCTCTCCCGAAAACCGTGCGTCACCGTCCGATCCTCGACGACATAGATCGGACGGCTCCCGCTGCATCCCTGTCTGATGGGCCAAAAACAGCCCAGGCGGGTGGGACGAGCCCGAGCGCGCGGCTGGTGGGCCCAAATGCCCTCTGGGCCGCTTCGTTTGCTCAAGCCCGCATATGAACAGTGAATACTCTTCAATTTTATTTTCTAGAAATTAAAACGAATTGAATTTGATTGATTCCGAATTGAAATTTAATGAAATTTTTCTCTGCATAAATTTAATCCTACGATATTTTTATGTTTAGAGAATAATAAGAAAAAGAATATTCTAGAAAATAACATTTTGAACATTTTATTCATTTATTCTATTTTCCAGAAATAGTTATGAATTTCTTTTGTATTTGAATTGAAATTTGATGGATTATTCTCTCCACAAATTTTATCCAACGATATTTTGTTTAGAGAATAATTCAAATTGAATTTTCTGGAAAATAAGATTATGAACAATTTTAATTGTTTCCGCTGCGAAAAAAATATTGAATTTGACTCTTAATTAAATTTGAACCAACGGGATAATTTAATTTTGAGTGAATTATGAATTTTTGATAATTTTGTTAAGATTATAATACTGTTATTTTCTGACCAACGTTGTTAATAACATTATTATAATGAATAGCTATGCATTTATTTTACTTCTGCCCAACGGCGATGTATAAATTTTTGCATAGAGAAATCGTATGTTTTAATTTTGACCAACGTTAAATGAAGGCATGCAATTTCATGATGAATGTTTCTCACTTTTCTTTGGATAAATTTCAGGAGTTAAAGGAATGGTGAACATAAACAACATTCCTCCGCTCAATGGTACCAACTACCGTGTGTGGCGGGAGAAGTATGAATTGGAACTTGCATTGGCAGAGATCGATCTTGCCATCACTTCCCCGTGTCCCACTATTCCAGAGGAACCGGAGAAGAGAACCAATGAAACTGACGAAGCTTTTCACGCCCGAAAGCGTGATTTTGCAGAAGTCAGAATGAAATATGACATCGAACACAGGCGTTGGATTCAATCCAACAGAAAATTCCTGTTGGTGGCGAAAGCCACCATTGAAGACCAAATCCGAGGGTCAATCCCAAAATACATCACCACTATTGACTACCTGAAAGGGTAAAGAGCCAGTTTACTGGGTCTTCTAAGGCCACAGCAAGCACAATGATACATAAACTTGTATCTGAGAAGTACAATGGTGGTGGTGTGCGTCAGCACATATTGAAAATGAACACCATGGCAGCGAAATTAAAGACTATGGATTTGGGGATCAATGACAAGTTCCTCATTCACTTGGTCTTTCTTTCACTGCCAAAAGAATTCAAAACTTTTGCTGTGAATTACAATATGATACCTGAAAACTGGGACATTGAAAAGCTCATTGCAATGTGTGTCCAGGAGGAAGAGAGAATCAAGTCCGCACAGGGTGAATCTGCTCATCTTGTCAAGGACAATAAAAGAAAAAACTTTTACAAGAAACCACAGGGGAAACCCCAGTGGAACAAAGGTTCTCCCTCCAAGCCACAAGAAAATACACTTGCAAAGGGAAAAGAAAAGGACTCTTAGGATGAGGACTTCAGAAAATATGGCAATGCTGAGAAAGACCAGTGCAAGGAATGTTTCAAGAGAGGACATTACAAGAGAGATTGCCCTGTCTACCTGAAAAAGTTACTAAAGAAAGGTGATGATACTATCACATTTGTAGATGAATCTCTGTTTTTATGTTATTCGAATACCTCTTGGTGGATTGATTCAGGTGCAACAATTCACGTTTCGAATTCTTTACAGGGGTTAAGTGGGAGGAGAACCCTGCAAAGAGGAGAAAGAACGATTAAAGTTGCGAATAGAGTACAAGCTGGAGTTGAAGCCATTGGCGATCTAGATTTAGAATTAAAAGATGGCTTTGTACTTAAGCTCAAAGATGTACTCTATGTTCCCTCTTTACGTAGGAATTTGATAAGTGTTTCCAAACTCGATGATGTTGGATTTGGCTGTCATTTTGGTAATGGCAGATGTGAACTATTTGATGATAATAATAAATGTGTTGGTCTTGCCTTCCGACAAGACAAGCTTTATTTGTTATCTCTTGCTGATAATGTGAATCATGTTGTGAATGATCTGAATGTCTCCCAATCTACAAATGAGAATAAGAAGCGGAAGAGAAATGAAAGCGACTCTTCGAAATTATGGCATTGTCGTTTGGGCCATATTTCGAGGGGGAGAATAGAACGCTTAGTGAAACAATCAGTTCTTCCGCACTTAGAATTCTCTGATTTAGAACAATGTGTTGATTGCATCAAAGGAAAATATGTTAAGAAAATAAAGAAAGATGCTAAACGAAGCACGAGAGTATTAGAAATAATCCACACGGACATTTGCGGTCCATTCCCAACGAAAAGCGTGGATGGTTATGACTCATTCATAACATTCACAGATGATTACTCTCGCTATGACTATATTTATCCAATTAAAGAAAGAACAGAAGCATTGGATAAATTTAAGATATTTAAAGCCGAAATTGAAAATCAACACAACAAGAAAATAAAGATAGTTCGATCAGACCGTGGTGGAGAGTATTACGGGCGACATACCCTGTATGGCCAAATTCCAAGTCCCTTTGCAAGGTTCCTACAGGAAAATGGCATAGTCGCTCAATACTCCACACCGGGGGAGCCTCAGCAGAATGGAGTGGCTGAAAGAAGAAACCGTACCCTAATGGATATGGTGAGAAGCATGATGAGCTACTCTACACTACCGGTTGGTTTATGGATGGAAGCACTGAAAACCGCCATTCATATACTCAATCGAGTACCAAGCAAGTCGGTGTAGAAAACACCGTATGAATTATGGACAGGAAGAGAACCCTCACTTAAGCACTTACGTGTGTGGGGCTGTCCAGCTGAGGCAAAGGTTTTTAACCCAAATATTGGAAAGTTAGACTCCAAGACTGTCAGCTGTCATTTCATTGGCTATCCAGAAAGATCGAAAGGATATCGATTCTATTGTTCTGATAGATACACGAAATTTGTTGAAACAAGACACGCCGTGTTCTTGGAGGATGAAATGATCAGGGGGAGCAAGGTAACACGTGAAATTAGACTTGGGGAGAAACGGGTACATGTACCTACTCCGATGGTTGAAGAACCATATTTTATGTTACCTGCTACCGATGTTGTACCAGCACTACAGGATACTGTGGTGACAACGCCTGTTGTGAATTCTTCCATAGCAACAACGAATGAACAAGAGGAACCTGTCCATCAGGAGCCTATAGAATCAGATGTTGCTAATGAGGAAAAACAACAACAGCCCATAGTGGACCAAGTGCCAGAGGCCCCTAGAAGGTCTCAAAGAACTAGAAGGTCAGCTATTCCAGATGATTATGAAATCTATGAAACTGAAGAATATCATATGGAAGATGACCCTATAACTTTTGAAGAAGCCATGAGAAGCGAACACTCATCGAAGTGGCTTCAGGCTATGGAAGATGAGATGAAATCTATGAATACCAACAAGTTTTGGGTTCTAGAAAATATTCCTAAAGGAGCTAAGAAAGTAGGATCCAAATGGGTCTACAAGACGAAATATGACTCCCAAGGGAATATTGAAAGACACAAAGCGCGACTTGTGGCTAAGGGTTTTACCCAAAGAGAAGGGATTGATTACAATGAAACTTTTTCCTCAGGTTCTTGTAAAGATTCTTTCAGAATCATTATGGCACTTGTGGCTCACTACGATCTAGAATTACATTAGATGGATGTAAAGACCGCATTCCTAAATAGGGATCTGGATGAAAATGTCTATATGGCACAACTGAAAGGTTTTGTCGTAAAAGGAAAAGAGAATATGGGATGTCGTCTGAAAAGATCAATTTATGGTTTGAAACAAGCTTTGAGACAGTGGTACTTGAAGTTTGATAAAACTATAAAGGGTTTTGGGTTTAAAGAAAATGTCGAGGACAATTGTGTCTATGTGAAATTCAAGAATAAGAAATACATATTCCTGATCCTATATGTAGATGATATCTTACTTGCTAGTAATGATGTCAACCTACTTTTGGGGACGAAGAAATTCTTGTCCTCGAACTTTGATATGAAAGATCTCGGTGAAGCTTCGTTTGTCTTGGGAATTGAGATTCATCGAGATAGAAGAAAAGGGGTATTGGGATTATCGCAAAAGGCATACATAGAAAAGGTTCTGAAAAGATTTAGTATGCATGCGTGTAGTCCATCTCCTGCTCCGATTGTCAAGGGCGATAAATATGGGGAACATCAGTGTCCCAAGAATCAATATGAAATTAATCAAATGAAAGCGGTACCGTATGCTTCGACAATTGGAAGTTTACAATATGCTCAAACGTGTACTCGCCCTGACATAGCTTTTGTTACCGGGTTACTTGGCAGATATCAAAAGAATCCAGGAATTGAACATTGGAAATTAGTGAAGAAAGTCTTGCGTTATTTGCAAGGTACGAAAGGTCTCATGTTGACATATGAAAGATCTGATTCCCTGTGCATAGAGGGGTATTCAGATTCTGACTATGCTGGAGATGAAAGAAAGTCCACATCAGGATATATATTTACTCTTGCTAAAGGAGTGATATCGTGGAAAAGTTCGAAACAAACAGTGACTACATCCTCGATAATGTACGCCGAGTTTGTAGCTTGTTATGAGGCATTGGGGTAGGTAAATTGGTTGAAGAAATTTGTACCCGGACTGAGAATAATTGAAAGTATAGAAAGACCGATGCGGTTGTATTGTGATAACAACCCAACGGTAGAATACGCTCACAACAATAGGTCAAGTGGTGCTGCCAAACACATTGACATAAAGTACTATGTTGTGAAAGATAAACTTCGGGATCATATCATAAATCTTGAGCATATACGAACAGAAAAGATGCTAGCGGATCCGCTCACAAAAGGCCTTCCACCCAGTGTGTTCAGAGGACACATAGCCGGCATGGGTTTAAGGGAGAGCCTATGATTCCCGAAGAATAAGAAGGGCCCAGAATGAAGAAAAGTTTGTTTCCAAAATAGAAAGGTGTGTAGTAGCTGTTAGTCTAACAACATGAATTGTTGTGACGATGAAGCATGCTCTATATACTGATCTGTGATGGAATTGAAAAGAATTGGAATATTGAACTCGAAATAGAATTGAAGAATTAAAAGAATTGTATGAGATCTAGGAGGAGAATGTTAGAATTAGATCTCCTCCCGTTAGGCCCAACGGACTAACGGGCCCTAGGTTACGCCCTGATCGGGGGCGCCCAACCATGTGGTTGGTGGGCCCCCGTCGCACAGTGCTATATAAGGAAAGGTGGGGGCCGGGGCGCCAGGCACGTGAACCGAAGTTCACCTGTGCGCCGCCACACCCCACCAACATCCCTAAACCCTAGACCGATCGATAGGGGGCGCTGCAAGCGGCGGGAAGCTCCACCGACGCGCTGCGAGTTCCCGGATGACGACCGACGCGACTGCAGACGCCACTACGACGCCCATGGCCGACGGCGGGATGAACCCTAACACCGCCGCCGCCACTGCGACTCCTCCAATCGACTCATCCGGTCGGTAACCTATCAACACCCTCCTCTGTCTACTCTTCCCCATGCATATGAACTGCATCTACTATTACTACCCGAACCATCTATCCACTGGATCCGCTCCTAGACGATCCTAGAACCCTATTAGGCCTATGTGTTAGTGGGTGTGAGAGAGAAGAGGGAGCGATCAATCTTGTCCATGTGGATATACGATCTCCCTTCATACGTATTATGGGCTTAAATCATATCAAACTTATATATTGGTATATCTCAAACATCCATATTAAGGGTATTACATTTTTTTTGAAATAGTAAGGTGTGCTTTAAAAATGATAAAATTATAATTTTTTTTTGTCGTAAGTTTTGGAGATAAATTGAAACATACGTTGATGTCCCACTAAGAGCCCAATGAATGAAAGCAACAAATAAGCATACATACGATGGGTGTTCAACACCAACCAAGAGCATAGAGGTGCAAACGACTAACCTTTAGGTGCACCTCTAAATCTCTTTAGTTCACATATTTATACTACTTCTCTAATTGTTTTAAAAAGTAGTATAAATATTTTAACTAAAGAGGTTTAGAGGTGCAACTAAAGGTTACCCTTTTGCACCTTGAATGGAGCATATGGTGAAATGCCCTTAAGCGAAGAACGCCTTCAAGAACTGAAGGACCTTATCCACATCCTGCAGCAGGATGCCCTTGGCCACGTCGCCCGCGCTGAACCGCTCCGCCCACGCGGCCAGGAGCGGCGTCCTCGCCGCATCCAGGACTTTGACGCCGATCATCTCCTCAAACACATGGAACCACCCGAGGTAGCCGCCGAGCACGACGTCCATGTACCCGGCGCTGTCTCCGCCGAAGTAGCCCTTCCCCTTGCAGGAGTCCTGGAACGCGCTTTCTAGCGTCTCCAGCGCCGCGATCGCCTGCGTCGCGCCGTTCAACTTCTCGTCGGTCTCACGGCCGAACAGCATTGTGCGCCATGCAGACCCGACCTTAATATATCATGTATGTCCAAAGCAAAGGAACATTGTTTGAGGTAACTCTGATGAACTAAACGGAGCAAATGACGACGGATGATAGATCAGATCGAGATCCGCTTGCATGGTGAATTGGTGATGCATTGCACGAACCGACGAACGCACCTTGTCATCCACGTAGGCGGCCCAGAAGCGGGCGGTGGCACGCTCGCAGGGGTCGGCGGGGAGAAGCGAAGGGCCAGTGGCGCCGAAGACCTCATCGATGTAGTGCACGATGACCTGCGACTCGCAGACAGGCTTGCCGTCGTGGATGAGCACGGGCACCTTCTTGTGAACGGGGTTGGAGGCGAGGAGGAGCTGGCTCTTGTTCTTGACGTCCTCCTCGACGTACTCGTAGCTGAGGCCCTTGAGGTTGAGCGCGAGGCGCACCCTGATCACGAACGGGCTGGTCCACAGGCCCAGCAGCTTCAGCTCGCCGCCTCCAGCCATATAAGGTGAAAATGTATGCGGAGGCGTAGCGCGTATGCAGTGTAGGCGCTTAGGTTGTGGGTTGAATCTGTTGTGTTGTGTCCGTAATCGTGTCAGGTTATTGGGTTTATATAGAACGCGATCTGGGGCCTTCAGGTTTTTGTTTGATTGGAATGATGTATGCGTTTCACGACTAGCCGTCTTGATGTGAACGTTCGGGGTCCATCGTTTCAGGTTCAGGTGATACAGGTACGCTGCATTGATCCGTGCCGCCAGCATGGTCGTCAGTCAATCAGATAGCAGCCATGCCTTGTTCGTCCTAAAGAAAAGTAGCAGCAGCAGTTACCACGGCACTAGTAACCATCTCCTCTGGCTCTGGGGAATTCGTTTTTGAGAAGTAGTGCTGCTGCGATGTTCTTTCTTTGACCAAGATGCTCTCCCGGCCCTTTTCCGACTACGGTGTCAGTATGTGCGCCCAGCTTCTCCATCGCGCATCGGTGTTCATGATTAGTAGTTAGCATCTCTGAAACGGGTTCTTCACTTTTCCGAAGGACATTGCTTAAAATAATTCATGCATGCAAAATCTGACGCACCCAATGACCTGCTGCACCTGCACATAAAAGGCTCGACAACTTCGATTAATATTGTGTCATCTCTGATCTCTATCACCAACCGAGTTGTTTCCACAGCCAATCGAGATAAATACATTATAAAAGTATACTGTTTGCTCAAAAATTTCTGGCTTATCAATGAGACTAGCAACTTTTAATAACTTCACCTAGTTAAAAGCATCTCCAACAATTTTCTAAAGCCACTTCTAAACTCATTTTTTTTTTGGAAAAAAAGGAAAAACCATCCACCAATAACTTTGTATGACACCTAAACATGACAATTTATATCCGAAATCCGATGAATAAAAACCTTATTAGGATAAATGTATGGCTAACTTTTTTTTATCCATGGGTAAGTTAATGGAAGAAAATCCTTACCCAACGGGTAATGCAGGTAAGGGTATGAGATTGCACTGTCTATACCCATACCCGTTAATCCATGGATAAATTGAACTCGATTTAAATGCAGGAATCATGGGCCAAAAGTTACACCCCATAGCCCAAACTTAGTAAAATTGTATATAACGCTATAAAACGCTAGTCTTTCATCTTTCCATCCACTCATCCGCTTCCCCCCTCCCCTTGCGGCAGCCGCACCGTACCACACGGGAGTCGTGTCTCTAAGACCCACCTCTTCGTGACCGCGACACTATTGAAATTAGAAATATCTATTAAATATATAATTTTAAATTGCAAACATTCTTGCCCATGGGTAACCCATGAGTACCCGTTACATGTATGGGCAAAGGTATGAGAAAGAATTTTTGCCCGTGCATGGATATGGGTAAATTAGCGGGTAAAATGTTTCTTCGTGGTAAGAGCATCTTCAAGAGACTCTGTAAACATACTAGCTAAATTTAGTGATTTAGTTACTCTCTAAAATAGATAATACTAGATTACTCCAACAAACTCTGTAAAATGAAAAGTCTACATGGCTAGTGAGGTAGGTTATCTAAAGATAAAGAGCGAATGAGGTAGAATAGAGATCTTCTAAATTTAAAGAGTCGTTTACAAATCTGTTGGAGACATCTTTTCCTTTCATAATAACTAAATTTACATTTAGAAAACGATTTAGCTAGTCTCTTGGAGATGCTCTAAGGGGTATGGGTAGCAAATACCCAGCGGGTAATTATCCATTGCCTACAATTGCGGAAAAAAGGAAAAAAAGTTGGAGACGGTCTCCATGGAGTAAGATAGACACCAACCGTTGATTTGCATACCTGTCCATGCTCACGCATTCAACAGATGAAATTGTTGCCTAATTGGAAAGAAAAAACTACATCACTTACACGTCGGATGCATGACCATTGACATGCCCATTGTTGCTCCATGGAACTGTCTCCATCTATTGCGCATCATTCCGCGTACGGCCAACACGCTCCCAATCACGTATAGGTGGGTGTTTTTCTTTCGAGTTGTTTTTTTTTATCTCAAGCAACTTGCCGTCACTCTCCCTTTTTTATTTTTTCAGATCAGAAGCAAATTAAAATATTGGAGAAAGACAACAAAATCCCTCCTTACTCTTTTTTAGCCGTTAGAATAATCATAGATTTGACTAAGCCTGGACAAAATACCCGATACCCATTACTCAAACCCGAATTACTCGAACCCGGATCCGAATTACCCAAACCCGGACCCGAATTACCCGAACCCGAGGTACCAGATTCTAAATTCGGATAGTGATTTTGATTACCTGAAATTAGTTTGGGTAATTCATGTAATATCTCCCGGTACCCAAACTATCCGAACTACTCAAAGTTTTGTCCATGTTTTGTATTTATCATGTGTTGTTAGTTGAATACTTGAATTCACCACTTTATTAAAATATAATTCTCTCTCTTTGAATAAATGACTATAATATATTATTAATATATTATTCTCTGTAAATGTTGTTCCTATTATATACAATAGCTACTAAAATTATATATAAATTGCTACATAAGTTTTGTCTAATTTGTTGATTTCTATAAATTTGGGTAATCGGGTAATACCCGAACCTGAATCCGAATTATCGAGTACCCGAAATGTCGGGTAGTGTTTTTTCGAGACTAATATCGGGTAACAGTTTTCATTACCCGAATTTCAAATTACCTGACCCGAAAAAATCGGGTAACCCGAATGCCTGACTTAGATTTGACAAGTGATTTTCTAGGAAGCGTTGGAAATGCTCTAACGAAGTTCACGTACAAATAAAGAATAACAGGCGCCTGTGAAGCTATAATTACTTATTTCCATTATCTAATAAAAGTAAAATAAACCAATCTGTAAGAGGCAAGTACTCAGCCAGGTACAAGTACTTCTACAATAAATTTCCAAGCCTAGGAGCAAGCTCGGTATTTAAATTAGAGTTAAGTACATTTGAACTATCTGAACTTATCCCTAAGTTTCAAAAATCTGCTTAACTCAGAAGCTAGAAATCTTATATCCTCCTACTTTCAAAACCAAATAAGTACCATCTACATCATGAAAAGTGATTTTGAGGGTGTTTTTTAGTTCAAAAACAATTTTTGGTACAAACTACATAACGTTTTAAACTATGAAAATATTAAGCTTAAAAATAAAAATATTAGCGATGTATTAGGAGAGAAGACACCCAAGTAAAATATTGGGAGGTTGTGAAACCATATTCAGAAGTTTCCAAAAATTGGATTGACCTCAAGGAAAACAGGGGAAATCGGGAAATAATCAATGACTAAACACATTTTGAAAACTTTTCATAATAAAAATATAACAACCATCACGAATGCAACAAATAGTTGTTTGTATTCATGCTTGTTGCATCTCATGTCCTAGTGAAAAGTTCTCAAAAATATTTGTATACATAGATTGGAATGTTTTGGGAAATTTCTAGATTTTGCCTTGATACTTTTTCTCATTTCTCTAAAGTCAGCAGTTGGACCATATCTTGACATATATTATGAAAAAAATGGGAATCCCGACACCTTCAGCACCGGTTTCCTTGTTAGCTACTCCCTCTGTCTCAAAATTCTTGACGTTCTAGCATTGAATTCGGTAACCAAGGCAGATGGTAAAAGACCCTGGTATCCCTACAAAAATATCATGATAGCTGATGAAACTTTGAAACGACATGTATCCGTGCCCGGCCAACGCTCCAGCTCTCCTGCTGGATTTTTTTTCTTGTTTTTTCGTTTTTTCTATTAACAGTGGATGTGAAGTGACTGGAACTGACATGATGATGGATGTTTGATGTCAGATTGGGCTAGAGCGGAGGCTATAGCGTCAAGAATTCTGAGACAAATTGTTCGAGTCGTACTTCCAGGAACCCTATCGGCAGCAAACGTCAAGGCTCTTGATAAGTTGTTACCAACATTCGGAGCGATGACTGATGGAGCAGCATGGTCAGGTACCTTAGCTAGATTGAAGTGTAGGTTGATCCAATGGATCTCAAGGTTGTCACAGTCAAAATATAGTCCCTTTGGTGTGTCTTTCGGACTAGGAACAATCTTTCTTGTATTTTAAAACTCCTGTCTTTTTAGTGCAATGGTACACAATGCTATTGTGTATTCGAGAAATTTTTTTTAATCAATTCTTGGAAGCTTCTAGAGATAATCACACAAGCCCTAGATAGTTTATTTGGGTCTCTGCTATTCTAATATATGTCTAAGATCTTTGTCAGATTTTTTTGAGGATCAAAGACATGTTTTATTATTATTGAAAAAGGAAGGCGTGGCTGAAAAAGACCTCAAAAGTACCATTTAAGAGTAACTCTAAAAAAATAGTCAAAAACACTTTTTAAATTTACTGCAGCTACACTCGTTTGGGCTCAGCGAGCTCCATGACGCTGCTGCGGGGGCTTAGTTGCACATGGTTCTCACGTCCACGGAGGCCAACCTAGACCTCTCTGACCATGGCCTCGGAATGAGATCCTCTAACTTCACGCGCGACGGTCTTCTGCAGTCGCCGAATCTACACCATCCGCTAGATCTGACGGCGAAGCTCGCAAGACTCATTAGCAGGCCACACGGGTGAGTCACGACAACTAGTCAATGCAAGTGGCCCATTTAAGCCCATTACGGCGCACATACGCATATGTGGGCGAGCCAGTCGGTTTTTCCCCTAGTACGTCGTGGTCTTTCTTGTCGTGCGATCTCGAGCAGTCAAGCTGCTGCTGCTCTTGCTCGAGCACCGCCGTCTCTCTCGTCACGACCTCGAGCTGCTGCTCTCCCTCAAGCTCATGCGTCGGCGTTTCTCTTCTCCTTCCTATCTCGGAGCCCGAGTGTCATATGGCCGTCCAAGATATCGCCGCATGCACAAGAGCAAGAATCCTTTTATGGACCTGTAAAGCAGTGAGCCTCTGCCATTGTCGAGCACCTCGACGGCGGCGGCTTGCCAGAATACAGTGATAGATTTGTGATTGCGAACGACAGTGCCTAAACGACGAACAAGAGCACTTGGAGGCGAAGTTCGCTAGCAGTAACATCCATTATTGGCGCAAAGCACCGTGGCGAGCAAGTCATGGTGGAGGACGGTGAGCAAGAGGAAGCAAGAGACGGCGGCGCCCAGGTTTCCATCGATTGAAACCGCGGCCGAGCTGTGGAGAGCCGGGAGAGCCTGGAGTCCTGGACACTTTTTTTTGGCTGTCAATTGGGCCGGACCGGAAGACGAAAGGAGTGTTGGGGGGAGTCAATTGTGGTATGAGTTAACTCCCCCTAGAAGAGGTCCAATAGGGATGATGTGTTAGCTTATAATTCTCACCCTCCTAATGAGGTCGATTGTAAACTACCAACTCCTATATAAATAAAGGGAGCATGTGAGGGGCTCTCCCCTTTCAACCCGAAGAGAAAACCCTAGCCGACTCTAACTAACTCCACCCTCCACTCTCTCATCTCAATCTTGTTCGGGGAACTAATTTCCCAACAGTGACGCCCACCGTGGTTGCCCGAAGTCAAACCCACGACGTCACGAAGCCTTCAGCCTCCCTCTGCTGCAGTCTGAGTGTCCAACCTTCGCCGAAGCCTTCAACAACCTCGTCAACCTCGTGTGTTTGTTGTTCGGATGCCAGTCCGCGGAGCGTTGCGTTGCAACCAGCCTGGCCAGCACCTTTGGCCCTGGGACCTCAGGCCACTCCTTACCAGCTCGTGTATCCTTCGGCCAACAGTCCAACACCATCGGCCACGGAGCATCTCTCGACCTCCTCGAAGCCCAAGATGCACGACTTGCACATTCGATCAGCAGACCATGGAGGAACGCCCTCGGCTCGTTGCCTCCAGATGCACAGCATGGACCGCGAAGGTCGGACCGCCCAACGCCAGAGCGAAGGCTCTGCGTGCCGCGACAGTGTGACAGTTCTCCTCCGTCCAGCAAGTTCACACCATCGCACAAAGGCCTAGGGCCTCGCGTCTTCGCCGAGCCAAAGGCCCAGCATGCTAATAAGCTGGGGTTCAACAAGGAAATAAGCAGAGAGCTTGTGAAGCCAGGACCAATCTCCAACAGGTACAGTAAAAAGCACAGGTACGTGGGACACCTCCGGCTCGGGCCAAGCGTCAGGAGCTTCCTCCATAACTCGAAGGCCCCGAGAGACCATGAAGGCCCAGCACAACAATGAATGCCCAGATAAGTTTTCGATTCATTTTTCAAAAATCGCACCAAGGTGAGTTCATAACCTTCGTGCATTCACCACCAACGTATACATATACACATCTTTGAGATGTCTTCTTTGCTGCTTGATTTTCATCATCTAACCTCAAGTCCAAGACCTTTTGTCAAAATATAGCCTCCGGCTCACTAACAGAGCACGAAGAGTGTTCATGCTTATTGCCCGCAGATCATTAAGTGACGACTTCTGCACTATATATAGCAAGCACAAGTTCAAGTAGCAATGGTCAGCTACTCAGAAGCCTTCGGGAGCCTTCAGGAATTGTCGGAGTAAAGTCTCCACCCGCTCTCGGCTAGGAACCGCCAAAGGTTGGCTAGCCAAGGTTCGTCACCAAGACCATGAAGCTTCTAGCATGACGTGCAACAACTCCCGAAGGTCTAGCACGTCGAGCCCGCGGACAAAACTCAAGGCTGCTGGCGGAGGGTTACCCACAGCGGACCATCTTCGACAACCTACACGACATCGGGCTGTCGTTCGGCGTCTACTTCCACGACGTCCCGGCGGTGCTCTTCTGCCGGAGCCTCCGCAAGCTCAAGTACCTGATGGACTCCCACCCACTCCGGCCTTCCTTCGCCGACCACGCAGCCCGGGGCGTCCTCCCCAAGCGAACGCCGAGGCTGTCGAAGGTGAAGTTGTAGGGCGGAGGGCCGACGATGCCGTCGGGGCTGGGCACGCTTCACCAACATCTGGCCCTGGTACACCTCGTGCGACGGGTTATCGTCGTTCGCCGGGTCCAGCTTCGAGTCCAGCTCTTTCGAGCGGTGACACCAAGCTTCGCAAGGACCCAGTCCAAGCGAAACCGTGTCGCGTCAGGCGGCCTCGGAGGAAAGAACATTCTTCTCAACCTCTCCGCACTTGAAGACCCATGCAAGCGATATTGTACATGTAACACCCTAGGTGTTAAGCTTGCATTGCATATCATTTCATGAGCATGAGCACAAGCATCATTTCATTCATGCATTACCATGATCACATGAAATGATAACCCTAAGTGATCCCTTTGTTTGCATATGTGTATGTGTTAACCTACACCTAGCTTTGTATGAGTTATGCCTGTATAACCAAGTGCTTGATGTTTTGATCACTAATGACCATCTAGAAATGCTTAGGGATGAAAATGGAACCATGTTTATGTTCATGATCAAGTCCAAATAAGCTTCTAGGGTTTAAGCTCTAATGTTTGACCCTAGGAACCCTTTTGTTTGATCTAACAATTCGACCTTGTTAATGACCTTATATGAAAAAGTTGGTTTAAGCAAAGTTGTAGAGTTTTTAATTCTGAACAAACTTTGTTTAACTACCTTGAGGTGATTTGGATCCTAAAATACCCTAATTGGTCAATTAAGGCTGATTTAGGGGTTGTTTTAGCTTCTGAAATTTGCCTAAGTCATAAACGTGTTTCAGTTTGAATGTTACCCTGTTTTAATGCTTGTAGTTTGAAATCTAAACCGTTTCAGTTCAAACCAAGTACACTAAAGTTGGAGTTCAACTATAGCTCCACAAAAGTGTGCAATTGGTTGAAACTAAGACGGAGAGGTTAGGGAGTTAATCGCTTTGCAAAACCGGCCGTCAGTCGGCCTGATGGAGTTTCAAATGCAGAGCAGAGCGCCGTGCGCCCGGTCGGTGGCCGACCGCCGTAGGAGTTGGACGCCGCGTGGCAGCCGTACGTCGACGTTGGACCCGCGCCGGCCGCGCCTTGGACGCCCGCACACTCCACCTCGCGACCAGACGCTCACTCGCCCTCGCTTTCTCCCTCTCCTCTTTGCCTCGCGCAGAAACGCAGCAGTCGCGCCATTGCCGAGCAGCGCCGTCGCCGTGCTCGCCGGCGTAGCACACCGCCGCATTGGCTGCCAAAACGCAGCCACAGCTTCGCCTTGCTCCGCTCCATCTTTTGCACTGCTCAGTTGCCGCGCTAACCACACAGGTGAGCCAGACCGAGCACACCGCGGGCGCCATTGACGACCTAAGCTCCGCCGAGCTTAGCGCCGCCGTGGCCAGCCCAATCCAGCGCCTCTCCCTTCCTTCTAGCTTTCGTACGCGGTAGCCTAGAGGTTATAGATGCTCGCCGAGGAGTCGGTTGAAGAAATTAGGGTTAGGGTTTGTCGGAACGGGAACTCCGCCGCGTGCATGCGCATGTCACCCGCAACGCCGACGAGGTTTGCGCTGGGTTTAGTTGTGTCGCTTGAGTTCGTCTCAGTCGCGTTAGGGTTAGCCGGTTAGGTCGTGGTTAGATAGCCGGAGTTGGTAGAAACATCCGTGCCTTACCACCGTCGGAACAGCAGTGTCGCGCCGCCGTGAACTCGCCACCGTGCCGCTGTGCATGTGGTCGAGCTCATCGGAGGGTTTGTGTAGTCTCGATCCGGGCTAGATCGAACCGCTAGGGTTCAATGTAGGTGTAGCCGTCGCCAGTTTGGCCGGAGGAAGCTTGTGTCGGCCAACGCAAGAACCGCAGCGCCGCCGTGCCGCCATGGACACCGTCGAGCATGCTCCGGGTGAACCTGCGGTACAACCGGATCGATGCGGGTTGCGAAGGAGAGCACGACCATGGGGATAGTTTGGCCGGAAACCTCACCGCCGGCGAGGAACTGACGGTCGAGCACCTGTGGTGCGTCGGCTCTGTGAGTGAAAGAGCTGACCAGTGGGTCCCGCGTGTCATAGACTCTAGAGTGTTTCTGTGTTTTGTCTTTTTCAGTTTTGTTTGCTAACTTTGGAAATTCATAACTAATTCCAGAAAAATGTTAAAAATATGAAACCAGTTCTGTTAGCTTTGTTATATTTTTCTGTATACATGAAAAATGTGAAGCAGCATGTTGTTACTGTATTTCTGTGTTGTTTTAATTAAAATAAACAACAAGCTTTATATGCTTAGGTTAACTTGTTTAATTCATATTTAGAGTTTGGTATGTGCTAAAATCATGGTTATTGTTATGTTGAACTTTTCTCAGCATGCACTTCCTATGAAAAATATTAAAGTACTAGTAACCTGTAATTAAGTAGCATGTTTGTAGTTCCTTTGTTTAAATGCTTGTTTAATTGAATGCAATCTTGTTTAAATTGCTAAGTTAAGTTAAATGTGTGGGTTGTGCTTGTTAATTTTTGTACATGTGTTACTTTCTTAGTATAAGCTAAGAAAAATGTGAAATCTGTTTTTTCACACTTTTTAAATTGTTTAAGTAATATTTGTATAATCTATGTTTGTTTTCCTCATCACCAGCAGAGAACTAATTTTAACCCTGTTTTATGTGTGTTTCCTGTTGATGTGATGAATACCAAAGTGGTATCTAATTATGTAGCCTAGCTTGTCTAATTTTATCATAATTTTTGGAATGCTAGTTAACAGCTTTATATATGTTTTAAGTGCTATCTGAAATCTGTTAAAACAGTTTGAGCATGTTTTCTTGTTAGATTTGTTTAAACTATTTATGTGTGGTTTCAACAATAGCAATAATAGATTTTGTTGTAGATAACTTATTAATCTACCTAGTGTTAAATTTTCACAGCCATAACTTGTTTAGTTTAACCTAGGTGCTTTTTACAACTTTAACTTCAAACCTATGTTTTGCTGTTGCTTCAAAACAACCTTGCTTGATATGTCTGTTAGACCTTTTTAATGTTAGATTTAGCTGAGGAGTTTATGAAATGTTTTGTAGATAAGTTCATAAGCTTTCTAGAATGTCTTAGTTTGTAATTTTTGGTTGTGTGCAAAGTTTAGCTAGGCACCAGACGGAATCTAGGCGCTGACCCTCAGCCTAGAGCCTAGTCGGGATTAATCGCCTAGGCGTTTTCCTAGGCGTTTTAACTTTTATACATATACACACATATATCTTAAATAAAAGAAAAAAAATAGGAGATATATGGACGTAAAGTTAAAGAAAGACTTAAAAAAAGTCCAACAACCCACCTTATCTACCATCCCACCTTATCCATCCAGCTCCTCCCACAGTCCCACCCCATCCGCCGCCTCCCACCCCATCCGTACGCGCACGCCACTAGGCGCGAGCCGCGCGCCGCACTTCGCCGGCCTCCTCCCTCCCTCCCCACCCGTCTCTTCCTCCGCCACCACCACCTCCACCGTCGCCTCCTCCCTCCCTCCCCACATCCGCAGCCACCAGCGGCACGCTCGCAGCTCCTCCCCCACCGGCGACCTCCGCCGGGCGCTCCTCCACCCCTGCCGGCGCTGCCGACGAGCCGCCGCCGCCTAGGGGCCGCCTTAAGCGAGGCAGACACCCTCCGACTAGAGCCTAGTCGCGCCTAGTCGGCGCCTAGTCGGCGACTAGCTGAACTATGGTTGTGTGTAGCTCCAACTACACAGTTTTCTTTCAGCTGCTGTTTTCAGTGTTTGTATGCCATGTTAATCATGTGTTAAGTGATGTGTTTTCTTTGTGCAAGTTAAGCAAGTATCTTAAACCATGAAACTTGTTTAATGAAGGTATAAGACAGCTTACCTTAGAGGAGAAGCTCTATTACAGGTTGCAAGAGAAGGGTAAGTGTTAATCTCTCTACAACCGAAGAGATTTGCACATATTCGGTCAATGAAATAAAATATTGCATGAAACATTCATCATGGGCATTCATCCATATGCATTAGGCATGTCTCATTTCTAGTTTATGACTTGTCATATGTATATTGGATCATCATACATGTATACATGCATCCAGGATTGCCGGAGGGAATGACTTTGCTGGAGTTTGGGGAGATAGAAGGAGGAGTCCCAGCGGAGATACAAGCTTCAGAAGCTCTAGAAGAAGGAGAACAGGGCTCTGACCTTCCTGAGTGCCCAAACCACCTCCCCTCAACCTTCGTGAAAGGCAAGCCCCGGAGCATTATGCACCTCCCTTAGTCTATTTAAAGTATTTTACTTACAATGCAACCACTTGCCTATGCATTAAGTTCATAGGAGTTGAAATGAAACCCGTCATTGCATTATATCTTCTTATCTACTTAAAAGAACCTTGTAGGCCCAGGATCGAAACCTTGCTTAGCCATGCTTAGACCGGTAGCGTGGGTGGTCTATCATCCCCCACAAAGATAGGTTGCTGGTCACAGTTGGCTATAGCTTGCTATCGTGGAAAATAACCATGTGGAAGTAATAAATCGAGACCGGACGAACAAGGTGTTGTGAGCCACTTGACTCGGAGGTCTTGTGAGCGGGTTCTCTCCGCCTGTGTCGCTAGGCACTGGATCGTGGTTGTACATCTGCCGAGATTGAACGCATGCCTTCTTCATAGCTAGCCGAATAACTCATTTCGACCACGAAGCCTAACTCTGTACGTTCGGGCCGGGCTTCCCTCCTACTTGGGCCATGAAGACCGTGAGCGGATGACTAGACCGTGGGCAAGCATCCTGATCGTCCTGGCTTGGCACCAAGGGCAGACACTACTTGATCGACCTGGCTACCGTGAGTCGCTACTCATGCCTATAATTGGGACCCCGCGGCTACCCGAGCTATATTGAAGGTGACCCGCATAAGTGTGTTGGCAGGCATACTTGGGTGTAATTGAGGAATAAACCTCCAACTGGATAGAAATTCGATTTGAATCGCGGTCTCTCCCCGTCAGTGAGAAACTTGAAAGATCTTCCTCCCACTGTAGAAACCTAAAATCTAATAAGTAACCAAAAGATGGTTATATGGTTTTGATGCCAAGCACAATATGGTTATTATTGGTTGATAACTCAGTGATTACTCTAGTACAGGTGCTAATGAGACCTTTTAATGTTACTTAATCTGCTGCCAAATGTTGTTTTCTAATGATGAGAATACATGAGTAATTAGGATGCTCTTTTATGCAAAAGTCTGCTATCCCATGAGATCCACTTGATAAAGCCTTGCATAATTCTTGAAGTGTCTATTGTTATGTATCTATTTCTCTGTCGGGTAAGTCTAGCTGAGTACAATTGAGTACTCAGGGTTTCTTTACCTTGTTGCAGATGGTATGGTGTATTCTGGTTATTGTCAGGCATGCCTCTACCCTGCATGTGATGAAGAGTGAAGGCCATGGACAATGGTGAATTCTGATGTCTTTCCTTGTTGTTTTTGATGGGACTGTACTAAGCTCGGTACTATATTTGTGTTAAACAGTTTGCAATGGGTTTTGTGAAACCTAAACTTCCGCTACTTTGATTTGAACTTGGTGTTGTAATAACACTGTTTTAAACTTTGTTGTAATATTATTTCGTTTCGAACTTATCACTGTGGATGTGCGGTTACTGAATCTAGTGTTCGAGCTCGGGTTGTTACTTGATTGTGGTTTGGGATCCTTCGAGATTTCAAGGACTACCGGGCTTATATGGGCTCTAGTGTGAAAGTGTTGTCAGAAATGATGATCATTACACTAGTGCTCTTATATGTTGGGCGGTTCCGTGACAGTACAGTCCGAAGGCGTCCCTAACCACCGATTCGAACGCCGAAGGTAATTAAGTCGGATCATCTGCCAGCCGACGGAAGGTACGTTGGATTATTCACAAACCAACAACAAAGGTTCGAACCCGCATCTTACCCATAATACTTTCTATGCATGTGGTACTATATGCTACACCCTGTCATCACTTGTTAAAATAAAATAAAACAAAAACGAACTTGAGCTTCAAGCCGAGGACCTCCGGCGAAGTTAACTTCTTTATGTGCTGACAAAAAGTCCATGCAAATTTTTTCTCATTGAAATATGCAGGAAATTTGTTAAAACACCACAAGCTAGAACCTTCGCGTTCTTCAGTTTGAGATGCCAAACCTTTCACGTGCGAGCTGGGTCACGGCCAGACCTTCGCAGTGTACCAAGTCTTTCTCTCGCAAAGTTGGAAACTGGTCTTCCCTTGGCTGACGCAAAGCCGACCTCCACTCGGATTTTCTCGCACAGCCGGAAAGTGTTTTCCCCTTCGCTGGTTCGAAGCCAGCCTCTGCTCGGATTATTCTCGCTACGCCGGAAGCTGGTTTTCATTTGGAAGAACCTTTGCTGATGCAAAATTGGCCCTCACTCGGATTTCTCGCATGGCTGAAAAATGAAAGTTGGTCTTCTATTTCGATCCTTCGTTGATGTCTCACTAATGCTATCTATCCTGGTTGAATGGCTCTCGGCCCACCAAGTTCTCTTGGTCGAATTGCTGCGGTCAGCGAAGCTGGGCATAGGCAGTCACCAGCCTGCTTTCAAGATCCTCAAGCATATGTGGGTCACGGACTTCATGTGTTGATGACCAAAGGTTATAATTATTGAGTGGAACAGTTATCCGAAGGCGAGCCCTTGCAAAGAGGCGAAGGCCATTCCAACCAGCCATTGCAGTTGCAGGTCTCCTGAATCTTGCCTCCTCGTTCAAGGTTGGACCGGATCACATATTATTTCTGAGAAACTGGATTTTGATGGGACTCGACTCAATCTCCATCCAATCACATACAAACACGTACAAACCTCCGTGGAGGCACTCACCTCGACGCTCGTAGCTTCATTGAAAGCTACCCGCTGAACTAAGAATCTTCGTCAATCGGGGTTGTACTCAGTCTTAACTCTTGAAAGTCTGAAGCTATTATGCCGAAGCACAAACTTCCGTCACTTTATGTCAGAGCTACTAGAAAGCTCGTTGAGCTGTTATGTCGGAGCTGGACCTTCGTCACTCTCTCAAGCTAGAGCCTTCGCCATTCGATTTTCTCAGAAGCTAAAAACTGTTTATCTCGCAAGGCGCTGGGGCCTCCGCCCTTTCCGGTCAGTGAAAACAGCATCGAAGTTATTGGTTTCTCCTGAGGACCTTGTCGGTTATTTGAAGAAGAATAATCTAAGCCTGGGCTAAGCAAAGGATCGCCAACACCCATACACGAAGGCCGAAGCCTCTGGCTTGGGAAGCAGCATTCTCGAAGGGTATAGAGAATGTGCGAAACCACGGTGAGCATTTCTCACTTATCCACAACTTATTTTAGTCATTTTAAACAATTAATCTATCACTGGTTATAACCTTCGCGGCCCTATTACCTTCGGGACACTTAGCCATAACATATGAGCATATCTTATTTATATACATATTTATCAAATACTAACCTTTTTACATTTACATATTGAAAGTGTGTCACATTGCAGGAATTAAAGCATCACGAGTGAGTATCACTCACAAATTTCTATATATTTTGCTCTAACAGCCTACTTCTCAGTAATTTATCTTCGACACAATTGTAAACTAACCTTGGCTTCTCAAGCCAAATTCTCAAAAAGTTAACCTCCGCACACGACTTGTTACCAATGTGACCAACAAAGTTTTTGCGGCCCTTCGCCGCATAAAAAACATAGCCTGAATGGCTACAGATGCCCAACACTTACCGACTAAACTTCAAAAAAAAATCTTATTATTTGTTCTTCGCGCCTGTTTTCTCTTACTAACATGCAGGTCTTCTCCGCTGTAAGTATCTCTAATATTTAAAGCTAACCCCCCTACATAGTTTTTCCTCTTCGTTATATGCATATTTTTACTATCTCAAGCCAAAGCAATCAACGCTCTATCAGACACTAGTTCTTATTAAGTGCTCAACCTCCATTGCACGTCAGTCCAACAGCTATTGAGTATGTATTAGTCGGTACCCTCCGACAGTCAGCAGTTCTCATGAAATATTCAACATTGGTTAGATGTTTCAGTGATCCTCTATCAGACAGTGGTTCTGTCGATTTTCAACCTTCATCTGTCAGTAGCCTTCGTCAGTTAATTGGTCTTCATCAGTCACCAATCTTTGCTAGTCAATTGGCTCTCATTAGTTAGCAACCTTCGTCAGTCAGTGGATTTCCGTCAGCCAGTTGGATCTCATTTGGTTAGCAGCCTTCGTCAGTCAGTTGATTCTCGTCAGTAATCAGTAGCTTTCGTCAAATCAACAGCCTACGTCATCATTCAGCGGCCTTCACCTATCATTGATTTTCAGCAGCCTTCATCACTTATTGGTCTTCGTCACGCATTGAACTACATCAGTTGGCAGCCTTCGTCACTCTACAACCCTCGTCTATAACAACCTTCTAGTCGGAGACCTCCATTAGAAATTGACTTTCGACATCCAGCCAACCTTCGAACCCACAAAACACTAACATGTTTTCCTCTTTTTTGCAGGCTATACTGACTAAACTCTTTGAAAATCTTCATAATATCTATATCAATCTAATATTGGAGCTAACATTCGTAGGGAACTAATCCTTACTATAGTCACTGCTATGAATCTTATCTGTGCTCATGCAGGTCATCAAGTGGC